>NW_022638225.1:190000-269486 GCF_010993605.1 Petromyzon marinus
TGCTAGGTTCGAGGCTTCCGTGACTGCAACGATCCACTCGGTAAAGTCACCGCGTGGGTTAAAAAAAAATAAAAAATAAAAAAATTTAAAACCACAAAAAAAAATCACGACGTTTCAGGCCACAGCACAAACGGCCTTCGGCAGGTGAATGGGGGCCAGCGCTGTCCAGCGGACAGCGTTGGAGTGAAGAAAGCCAAGCCGCTGGTCCGCCTCCCTTTAAGCTGTGAGGGGGGGGGGGGCAAACAGCTAAACGCCCTGACCAAAGGACATGAGCATGAAACGCACCACTGACAAAGCTTGGGATTAGCACAAGATGATAATGCACCACCCTGGGAGTTTGGAATGCCACTACTAGAATAAATACACTGTACCATTGACATTTAGATTTGAAGCTTTCGTGTCTGCAAGGATCCATACTCATTGCTTCTATTAGGTAAAGTCACGTAGGTAAAACAATAAATAATAAAACAGCAAAAATCACGACCTTGGAAGTGTGGAGTGCCACTATTTTAAAGAAATATAATGTACCATTGAAATTCGTTTAATGTTTGGTTCGATTACAGAACGTCTTTCCAATGGTTTGCTTAATTTGAGACCATCTTCTCGGTTGAAACTGTGCCTGTGTTTTAAAAAAAAAGACAATCTGAATTGCCTCGTGGACAAATCTCTGATGATAACCCGTAGGTTTGCAAACGGCCCTTGGTATCGGAGAAAATTGTATCGTAGGCCACCCACAGCGTTGAAACGGTGATCAGCTACGGCGGAAGAATTCGTTCTGCCCTGTTTCAAACCCTTTGTGTGCGTCGGGGAATGTCACGCTGGGGGTGAGGAGGAGGAGGAGGAGGAGGAAGAGGAGGAGGAGGAGGAGGAGGAGGAGGAGGAGGAGGAGGAGGAGGAGGAGGAGGAGGAGGAGGAGGAGGAAGAGGAGGAGGAGGAGGAGAAGGAGGCTCGCCCCTCCTTCCAGACTCATCAGAGCGAGACTAAGGACGCACTCGGAGCATCAGTTAACTTCCGATGGTCTCTGTGGACGCGAGGAAGTCGAGGTGGCCGGTGGCTTAACCGAGACTAACATCCCCCCAATAAATGACACGCGCACACGGACACACGGCAATCCATACCACCACCACCACCGCCACCCACCGCACAAAAGCGAGCTCAAAGCGAGATGATCCGGTCCTCTGCGAGAAGGCGTAGCCAGAGAGAGACAGAGACAGAGAGAGAGAGACTTTGGCGGATGATGAAAACAAAAACGAAAACGAAAACAAAAATAATTTAAAAAATCCGGAGACCCGCGAGCGTTGAGGTCATCGGCGACCAGCTGATGACCTCAACGCGGGAAAAGACTCGGCAACGCGCCGCACGGATTCGGCGAAAGGCGTTCCTCCCGGCACCTCGACTCGCAAGAGTTCAGCGGGTCCTGGCTAAGCTGGCGGGGGTTCCGGCATCGGCGACTGAGGCAGAACGCCTTCTTTGGGTTCCTTTCGGTAAAAGGCTCTTTGGTTCTATTGGGTAAAGTTCACCACGTAGGTGAAAATGAAACAACAACAACAACAACAACAACAAAATTCTCACGAGACGTTTCGTCCGCGACAACAAGCGGCCTTCATCAGGCGAAGGGACGAGTGTGGATCCTAGCAGTCACGAAAGCTTTAAATCTGGAATTCTCTCGGTAAAGTCACCGCCGCGTAGGATGAGGATAAGATAATAAATAAAATAAAATAACACGATCAAAATTCTCACGACGTTTCGGCCACACAACACAAGCGGCCTTCATCAGGCGAAGGGACGAGACTGTCTGGTAGGACCAGCGCTGGAGTGAAAGAGCCACGTTCAGATCGCGACCTTTAAGCTGTGTGAGAGGAAACAAAGCGCCTTGACAAACACAGCTTAAAGGTCGTGATCTAAGCGTGGCTTCTTTCACTCCAGCGCTGTCCTACCAGACAGTCTCGTCCCTTCGCCTGATGAAGGCCGCTTGTGTTGTTGTTGTTGCGGCCGAAACCGTCGCGTCTTCTGGTCCAACACCAGCGGAGAGACTAAAGGGCTCTAAGAAAAGCTGTCTCTGGTGTGGACCAATCAAATTCAAGGACAGTGCCAATATTATTATTATCAGAGCTGTCTTTTTGTTTGCATTTTGACTGTTTGTGTTGTGGTTATTGCAGACACGATGCCTTGAATAAAGGTGTCAGTTTTTTGTGCCAGTTAAAAAAGTGTAAAACCTATTCCTATATCTTGTTACTGGCAAAAGAGGTCTCATAATGTAAATGCTCACCCCGAGCCCCTCAATAACTCTGATAGTGCGCTGCTGTTTTTGAGCTGTACGCCTTTTGGCGTCTTCTGGTCCAACACCAGCGGAGAGACTAAAGGGCTCTAAGAAAAGCCGTCTCTGGTGTGGACCAATCAAATTCAAGGACAGTGCCAATATTATTATTATTATTATCAGAGTTGTCTTTTATTATTATCAATATTATTATCAATATTATTATCAATATTGTTATCAGAGTAGTCTTTTTGTTTGCATATTGATATTGATAATATTGATAATAATATTATTATCAGAGTTGTCTTTTATTATTATCAATATTATTATCAGAGTTGTCTTTTATTATTATCAATATTATTATCAATATTATTATCAGAGTTGTCTTTTATTATTATCAATATTATTATCAATATTATTATCAGAGTTGTCTTTTTTTGTTTGCATATTGATATTCATAATATTGATAATAATATTATTATCAGAGTTGTCTTTTATTATTATCAATATTATTATCAATATTATTATCAGAGTTGTCTTTTTATGTATGCATTTTGGCTACTTGTGTTGTGGTTATTGCAGACACGATGCCTTGAATAAAGGTGTCAGTTTTTTGTGTGCCAGTTAAAAAAGTGTAAAACCTATTCCTATATCTTGTTACTGGCAAAGGAGGTCTCATAATGTAAATGCTCACCCCGAGCACCTCAATAACTCTGATAGTGGCGCTGTTTTTGAGTTGTGTGACGCCTTTTGGCGTCTTCTGGTCCAACACCAGTGGAGAGACTAAAGGGCTCTAAGAAAAGCCGTCTCTGGTGTGGACCAATCAAATTCAAGGACAGTGCCAATATTATTATTATTATCAGAGTTGTCTTTTATTATTATCAATATTATTATCAATATTATTATCAGAGTTGTCTTTTATTATTATCAATATTATTATCAATATTATTATCAGAGTAGTCTTTTTGTTTGCATATTGATATTGATAATATTGATAATAATATTATTATCAGAGTTGTATTTTATTATTATCAATATTATTATCAGAGTTGTCTTTTTTTGTTTGCATATTGATATTGATAATATTGATAATAATATTATTATCAGAGTTGTCTTTTATTATTATCAATATTATTATCAATATTATTATCAGAGTTGTCTTTTTTTGTTTGCATATTGATATTGATAATATTGATAATAATATTATTATCAGAGTTGTCTTTTATTATTATCAATATTATTATCAATATTATTATCAGAGTTGTCTTTTTTTGTTTGCATATTGATATTCATAATATTGATAATAATATTATTATCAGAGTTGTCTTTTATTATTATCAATATTATTATCAATATTATTATCAGAGTTGTCTTTTATTATTATCAATATTATTATCAATATTATTATCAGAGTTGTCTTTTTTTGTTTGCATTTTGACTGTTTGTGTTGTGGTTATTGCAGACACGATGCCTTGAATAAAGGTGTCAGTTGTTTGTGTGCCAGTTAAAAGGGTAAAAACCCTATAACTATACTAATGACGTATGTTTGTGCCTTTGGGGCACAATCATTGCTTTGATCGCCTTTTGCATGAATATCGTCGGATTAATTTTTAAGGACTTCAGTCCTAAAATTTTGATTTAAAGCTTTCGTGACTGCGGGGATGATTCATATTCTTGGTTCTTTCGGTAAAGTCACCACCACGTTAGAAGGGAAACAATGAAATGATAAAAAAATAAAACAATAAAATTATTATTCTTGGTTCTTTGGGTAAAGTCACCACCACGTTAGAAGGGAAACAATAAAATAATAAAAATATAAAACAATAAAATTATTATTCTTGGTTCTTTGGGTGGTAAAGTCACCACCACGTTAGAAGGGAAACAATAAAATAATAAAAATATAAAACAATAAAATTAATATAAAACAATAAAATTATTATTCTTGGTTCTTTGGGTAAAGTCACCACCACGTTAGAAGGGAAACAATAAAATAATAAAAATATAAAACAATAAAATTATTATTCTTGGTTCTTTGGGTAAAGTCACCACCACGTTAGAAGGGAAACAATAAAATAATAAAAATATAAAACAATAAAATTATTATGCTTGGTTCTTTCGGTAAAGTCACCACCACGTTAGAAGGGAAACAATAAAATAATAAAAATATAAAACAATAAAATTATTATTCTTGGTTCTTTGGGTAAAGTCACCACCACGTTAGAAGGGAAACAATAAAATAATAAAAATATAAAACAATACAATTATTATTCTTGGTTCTTTGGGTAAAGTCACCACCACGTTAGAAGGGAAACAATAAAATAATATAAATATAAAACAATACAATTATTGTAAAACAATAAAGTTGTTATTCTTGGTTCTTTCGGTAAAGTCACCACCACGTTAGAAGGGAAACAATAAAATAATAAAAATATAAAACAATAAAATTATTATTCTTGGTTCTTTAGATAAAGTCACTACCACGTTAGAAGGGAAACAATGAAATAATAAAAATATAAAACAATAAAATTATTATGCTTGGTTCTTTCGGTAAAGTCACCACCACGTTAGAAGGGAAACAATAAAATAATAAAAATATAAAACAATAAAATTATTATTCTTGGTTCTTTGGGTAAAGTCACCACCACGTTAGAAGGGAAACAATAAAATAATAAAAATATAAAACAATAAAATTATTATGCTTGGTTCTTTCGGTAAAGTCACCACCACGTTAGAAGGGAAACAATAAAATAATAAAAATATAAAACAATAAAATTATTATTCTTTGTTCTTTGGGTAAAGTCACCACCACGTTAGAAGGGAAACAATAAAATAATAAAAATATAAAACAATAAAATTATTATTCTTGGTTCTTTGGGTAAAGTCACCACCACGTTAGAAGGGAAACAATAAAATAATATAAATATAAAACAATACAATTATTGTAAAACAATAAAGTTGTTATTCTTGGTTCTTTCGGTAAAGTCACCACCACGTTAGAAGGGAAACAATAAAATAATAAAAATATAAAACAATAAAATTATTATTCTTGGTTCTTTCGGTAAAGTCACCACCACGTTAGAAGGGAAACAATAAAATAATAAAAATATAAAACAATAAAATTATTATTCTTGGTTCTTTAGATAAAGTCACTACCACGTTAGAAGGGAAACAATGAAATGATAAAAATATAAAACAATAAAATTATTATTCTTGGTTCTTTCGGTAAAGTCACCACCACGTTAGAAGGGGAAACAATAAAATAATAAAAATATAAAACAACAAAATTATTATTCTTGGTTCTTTGGGTAAAGTCACCACCACGTTAGAAGGGAAACAATAAAATAATAAAATTATGAAACAATATAAAATTATTGTAAAACAATAAAATTATTACTCTTGGTTCTTTGGGTAAAGTCACCACCACGTTAGAAGAGAAACAATGAAATGATAAAAATATAAAACAATAAAATTGTTATTCTTGGTTCTTTGGGTGGTAAAGTCACCACCACGTTAGAAGGGAAACAATAAAATAATAAAAATATAAAACAATAAAATTATTGTAAAACAATACAATTATTATTCTTGGTTCTTTCGGTAAAGTCACCACCACGTTAGAAGGGGAAACAATAAAATAATAAAAATATAAAACAACAAAATTATTATTCTTGGTTCTTTCGGTAAAGTCACCACCACGTTAGAAGGGAAACAATAAAATAATAAAAATATAAAACAATCAAATTATTGTAAAACAATCAAATTATTATTCTTGGTTCTTTCGGTAAAGTCACCACCACGTTAGAAGGGAAACAATAAAATAATAAAAATATAAAACAATCAAATTATTATTCTTGGTTCTTTCGGTAAAGTCACCACCACGTAGAAGGGAAACAATAAAATAATAAAAATATAAAACAATAAAATTATTATTCTTGGTTCTTTCGGTAAAATCACCACCACGTTAGAAGGGAAACAATAAAATAATAAAAATATAAAACAATAAAATTGTTATTCTTGGTTCTTTGGGTAAAGTCACCACCGCGTTAGATAGGGGAAACAATAAAATAATAAAAATATAAAACAATAAAATTATTATTCTTGGTTCTTTGGGTAAAGTCACCACCACCACGTAGAAGGGAAACAATAAAATAATAAAAATATAAAACAATAAAATTATTATTCTTGGTTCTTTGGGTAAAGTCACCACCACGTTAGAAGGGGAAACAATAAAATAATAAAAATATAAAACAATATAATTATTATTCTTGGCTCTTTGGGTAAAGTCACCACGTTAGAAGGGGAAACAATAAAATAATAAAAATATAAAACAATAAAATTATTGTAAAACAATAAAATTATTATTCTTGGTTCTTTGGGTAAAGTCACCACCACCACGTAGAAGGGAAACAATAAAATAATAAAAATATAAAACAATAAAATTATTATTCTTGGTTCTTTCGGTAAAGTCACCACCACGTTAGAAGGGAAACAATAAAATAATAAAAATATAAAACAATATAATTATTATTCTTGGCTCTTTGGGTAAAGTCACCACGTTAGAAGGGGAAACAATAAAATGATAAGAATCATTCGAAAGAAGTGGCGTGAGAAGTTTTATTGTTTTATATATATGCATTTGATTGTTTGATTGTTTCCCCTTCCAACGTGGTGACTTTCACCGAAAGAGCCAATACTATTGACGTGTATATCCTATTTGCCGTGCATGCCCGTGTTACTCTGTCCACCCAGTTAACAACGTCGCTATCGAGGGCGGAATGCGTGTTCAGTGAGCGGAAACGTTTGCCTGGAGTACTGTGTTGACAATTTCAAGTGTAATCATTGGCATTGGAGGGGGTGTTACGGTTTTAGTTTAGGGTATCGTTGCATGCCGGTTTTAACGAATCCTCCATATCGAGAGCGTCCAAAGTTTTGTTGGAATTAAAAAAATTTGCCTGACTGCAGGAGTGTCCGAGTGTTCCTTTTCCCGTCGCGCGGATGCTATCCTGCGTTGAGATTTTTGACTTTGGTGACCTGACATAATCAGAATCAGAAAGGGTTTTATTCGCCATGTAAGTTCACACCGACACGGAATTTACTTTGGCAGGATGGTGCATGCATTCAACATATAGCAATCTAAAATCTTAAATAAGTTTTAAACAAGTCTTATACTATAATAATAAGGGTTAAAAGTCTAACTAACAACAAGGGGCTGAAGTATATAAAATTAAATAAATATCGAATATAAAATAGCTCTAAGATATAATTTTAAAATAAAAAAAATACAAATAGGGTAACATAGTTAATATCGGCAAGGTGTCATTATGTAGATAAAATGTTAAAGTCAGTGTAAGCCCTTGGCCTTGTTTAACAGGCCAACAGCGGACGGGAAGAAACTGTTTTTTTATGGCGTGATGTTTTGGTCCTGATGCACCGAAGCATTCTGCCGGAGGGGAGTAGCTGGAACAGAGAGTGTCCAGGGTGGGAGGAATCGGCCACAAATCTTCCTCGCTCGCCTCGTGCTCCTTGTCGTGTGCAGGTCCTCGAGGGTTGGTAGATTGCAGGCAAATCACCTTCTCAGCAGTGTGGATGATTCGCTGCCAGTCTGCTCTTGTCCTTGGCAGCGGCAGCAGCGTTCCAGACGGTTATGGAGGAGGTGAGGATGGATTCAATGGTCGCCGCATAGAATTGCACCATCATTGTCTTTGGCAGGTTGAATTTATTCAGCTGCCGTAGGAAGCACATCCTCTGTTAAGCACACCCAACGACATAATCGGTGAATGTTCAAAGCGAGGATAATTGCACCATCTCGATTGACGATACGACCCTCCTCAGCGAGGCGGGGCCTAATTATCATAACGGCTCTCGCATTAGCATAATCGCACGCGTTCGCATACGTCAATGCGGTCGTCTCTCGAATTTGCATAATTTATGTGCATAATTGCATGCATTAACGTAATTTCGGATAATTACGCATTTACCCAAGTTTCATTTTATTTTTTTATTATTTCCATCGAATCTTCAATGCCAACATATACAACAAGAGACACACACAGAGACACACACAGAGACACACAGAGATACACAAATACACAGAGATACACACAGAGACAGAGATACACAGAGACACACAGATACACAGAGACACACAGAGACACACAGAGACACAGAGATACACAGAGACAGAGATACACAGAGAGACACAGAGACACACAGACACACAGAGACAGAGATACACAGAGACAAACAGAGACGCACAGATACACAGAGACACACAGAGACACAGAGACACACAGAGACACAGAGATACACAGAGACACATAGAGACACACAGAGATACACACAGAGACAGAGATACACAGAGACACACAGAGATACACAGATATACACAGAGAGGCACACATACACACAGAGACACATAGAGATACACAGAGACAGAGATACACACAGAGACAGATACACACAGAGACAGAGATACACAGAGACACAGAGAGATACACAGAGACACAGAGATACACAGAGACACACAGAGATACACACAGAGACAGAGATACACAGAGACACACAGAGATACACAGATATACACAGAGAGGCACACATACACACAGAGACACATAGAGATACACAGAGACAGAGATACACACAGAGACAGATACACACAGAGACAGAGATACACAGAGACACAGAGAGATACACAGAGACACAGAGATACACAGAGACACACAGAGATACACACAGAGACAGAGATACACAGAAACAAACAGAGATACACAGAGACACACAGATACACACAGAGACACACAGAGAGACACAGAGATACACAAATACACAGAGATACAGACACACAGAGACACAGAGACACACAGAGAGACACAGAGATACACACAGAGACACACAGAGACACACAAATACACAGAGATACACACAGAGACAGAGATACACAGATACACAGAGACAAACAGAGACACACATAGACACACAGATACACAGAGACACAGAGATACACACAGCGACACACAGAGACACAGATACACAGAGACACAGAGATACACACAGAGACACACAGAGACACACACAGACACACACAGACACACAGAGACACAGACACACAGAGACACACAGAGACACATAGAGATACACAGAGATACACACAGAGACACACAGAGATACACAGAGAGACACAGAGAGACACAGACACACAGAGACACACAGAGACACAGAGATACACAGAGACACACAGAGACACACAGAGAGACACAGATACACACAGAGACACACAGAGATACACAGAGAGACACAGATACACACAGAGACACATAGAGATACACACAGAGACACATAGAGATACACACAGAGACACACAGAGACACACAGAGATACACAGAGACACACAGAGAGACACAGATACACACAGAGACACACAGAGACACACAGATACACAGAAACAAACAGAGACACACAGACACACAGAGACAAACAGAGACACACAGAGACACACAGACACACAGAGACACACAGAGACACACAGAGAGACACAGATACACACAGAGACACACAGAGACACACAGAGACACAGAAACAAACAGAGACACACAGACACACAGAGACAAACAGAGACACACAGAGACACACAGAGACACACAGAGAGACACAGATACACACAGAGACACACAGAGACACACAGAGACACACAGAGAGACACAGATACACACAGAGACACACAGAGACACACAGATACACAGAAACAAACAGAGACACAAAGACACACAGACACACAGAGACAAACAGAGACACACAGAGACACAGAAACAAACAGAGACACACAGACACACAGAGACAAACAGAGACACACAGAGACACACAGAGACACACAGAGAGACACAGATACACACAGAGACACACAGAGACACACAGAGACACACAGAGAGACACAGATACACACAGAGACACACAGAGACACACAGATACACAGAAACAAACAGAGACACACAGACACACAGAGACAAACAGAGACACACAGAGACACAGAAACAAACAGAGACACACAGACACACAGAGACAAACAGAGACACACAGAGACACACAGAGACACACAGAGAGACACAGATACACACAGAGACACACAGAGACACACAGAGACACACAGAGAGACACAGATACACACAGAGACACACAGAGACACACAGATACACAGAAACAAACAGAGACACACAGACACACAGACACACAGAGACAAACAGAGACACACAGACACACAGAAACAAACAGAGACACACAGACACACAGAGACACACAGACACACAGAGACACACAGAGACACAGAGACAAACAGAGAGACACAGAGACACACAGAGACACACAAGAGACACGCCGTTACATTGTTTTAACAGCTTTGTTTTGGTGATTTTGAAAACGTTTTGGTTTAGCCATGTTCAAGATTCAGCCATGCTTGTTTGGCGTAGTACAGAGCTGGCCTGACAACTTTAATCTAAAATGTCTCGCGGTTGTTATTGTTTGAGTCCAGATTTGAAGCTTTCGTGCCTGCAAGGATCCACACTCCTTGGGTTCTATTCGGTAAAGTCACCACGTTGGGTAAAAACAAAAATAAAACGACAAAAATCGCGACGTTTCGGCCACAACACAAGTGGCCTCCATCAGGTGAAGGGGGACCGTGCTGTCACGAGGACAGCGTTGGAGTGAAGAAGACGATCCAGCCCAGGTAGCGTACTTTTAAAGCTGTGCGGGAGGAAACAAAACGCTTTGAACAAAGGAATTAGAATAAAAATTACCGTAAAGCACAAGCGGACCGCCACGGAGTGGGTGGGTGGGGGAGTTTACAAATGTAGGTGGTGAAGTGAAATGAGCTTCTGTGAAAGTTTGGTACATTACTATTTGGATAAATACCATTGAAAATTAGTTTTAATGTTTTCGTATGATTCAGAACATCTTTCCAATGGTTGCTTAATTCGAAACCATCGTCTCGGTTAGAAATTGTGTCTTGTGTGTTTGTGAATCTGAATTGGCTCGTGGATAAATCTCTGATGAAAACCCGTGGGCTTACAAAGGACCTTGGTATCGGAGAAAAGTATATCGTGATCTCCTATACCATTCTAACTCCTTTGTTCCAAAGCGTTTTGTTTCCTCCCGCGCAGGGCTTTAAAAGTAGGCCGCCTGGGCTGGACCGTCTTCTTCACTCCAACGCTGTCCTCGTGACAGCACGGTCCCCCCTTCACCTGACGGAGGCCACGCGTGTTGAGGCCGCGAACGTCGCGATTTCCGCCGTTCTAATTTTTTGTTTTTGCACCAACGTGGGTTGACTTCGCCGAATAGAGGGAGCGTGTCATTGTGCACGGCTTGCACCCAAAACTTGGGAATGTTTGCACGAGGCTTTTCCTTTTTCGCCCCCCAGAATGCTGCTCCTGTCTTTTCGTCAAGAGCCGCATGCCATCGCCACACACACACGCATATATATAAATATAAAAATATAAATATAAAAGAGGGGGCAAAGTTGTGATTGTGCGCGTCGCCTGTTCAAAATGTTCAGCCTACTTTCGCGACATGCGACAAACTGGAAGATTTGCCGTGCGGGTTGCTTTCCAGACTGTACACCGTGCAAACGGTTTACAAAACACGTGGCTACTGAGCTGTGACGTCAGATCTGTCACGTGACCCACGCACGTGGAAGCGTCACGCATTCCAGCGTGGCGGATAGCGCGATGTCTCTGTGTGTGTGTGTGACTGTGTGTGTGTGTGACTGTGTGTAACTGTGTGTGTGACTGTGTGTAACTGTGTGTGTGTGTATCTGTGTGTGTGTAACTGTGTCTGTGTGTGTGTGTAACTGTGTGTGTGTGTGACTGTGTGTGTGTAACTGTATGTGTGTATCTGTGTGTGTGTGTGTGTCTAACTGTGTGTGTGTATCTGTGTGTGTGTGTGTGTGTCTAACTGTGTGTGTGTATCTGTGTGTGTGTGTGTCTAACTGTGTGTGTGTAACTGTGTGTGTGTGTGACTGTGTGTGTGTAACTGTGTGTGTGTGTGACTGTGTGTGTGTGTGTGTGACTGTGTGTGTAACTGTGTGTGTGTGTGTAACTGTGTGTGTGTATCTGTGTGTGTGTGTGTGTGACTGTGTGTGTGTGTGTCTAACTGTGTGTGTGACTGTGTGTGTGTAACTGTAACTGTGTGTGTAACTGTGTGTGTGTAACTGTGTGTGTGTGTCTGTGTGTGTGTAACTGTGTGTGTGTGTGTGTGTAACTGTGTGTGTGTGTGTGTGTAACTGTGTGTGTGTAACTGTGTGTGTGTGTGTAACTGTGTGTGTGTGTAACTGTGTGTGTGTGTGTAACGGTGTGTGTGTATGTAACTGTGTGTGTGTGTAACTGTGTGTGTGTAACTGTGTGTGTGTGTGTGTGTAACTGTGTGTGTGTGTAACTGTGTGTGTGTAACTGTGTGTGTGTAACTGTGTGTGTGTGTGTCACTGTGTGTGTAACTGTGTGTGTGTGTGTATCTGTGTGTGTGTAACTGTGTGTGTGTAACTGTGTGTGTGTGTCTCTGTGTGTGTGTATCTGTGTGTGTGTGTAACTGTGTGTGTAACTGTGTGTGTGTAACTGTGTGTGTGTGTAACTGTGTGTGTGTAACTGTGTGTGTGTGTAACTGTGTGTGTGTGTGTAACTGTGTGTGTGTGTAACTGTGTGTGTGTGTAACTATGTGTGTGTGTAACTGTGTGTGTGTGACTGTGTGTGTGTGTAACTGTGTGTGTGTGTAACTGTGTGTGTGTAACTGTGTGTGTGTGTAACTGTGTGTGTGTGTAACTGTGTGTGTGTGTAACTGTGTGTGTGTAACTGTGTGTGTGTAACTGTGTGTGTGTGTAACTGTGTGTGTGTGTAACTGTGTGTGTGTGTAACTGTGTGTGTGTGTAACGGTGTGTGTGTGTAACTGTGTGTGTGTGTAACTGTGTGTGTAACTGTGTGTGTGTGTAACTGTGTGTGTGTGTAACTGTGTGTGTGTAGCTGTGTGTGTGTGTAACTGTGTGTGTGTAACTGTGTGTGTGTGTAACTGTGTGTGTGTGTAACTGTGTGTGTGTGTAACTGTGTGTGTGTAACTGTGTGTGTGTGTAACTGTGTGTGTGTGTAACTGTGTGTGTGTAACTGTGTGTGTGTGTAACTGTGTGTGTAACTGTGTGTGTAACTGTGTGTGTGTAACTGTGTGTGTGTGTAACTGTGTGTGTGTGTAACTGTGTGTGTGTGTCTGTCTGTGTGTGTGTAACTGTGTGTGTGTGTAACTGTGTGTGTGTAACTGTGTGTGTGTGTAACTGTGTGTGTGTGTAACTCTGTGTGTGTGTGTAACTGTGTGTGTGTAACTGTGTGTGTGTGTAACTGTGTGTGTGTGTGTAACTGTGTGTGTGTGTGTAACGGTGTGTGTGTGTGACTGTGTGTGTGTGTGTAACTGTGTGTGTGTGACTGTGTGTGTGTGTGTGTAACTGTGTGTGTGTGTAACTGTGTGTGTGTGTAACTGTGTGTGTGTGTAACTGTGTGTGTGTGTAACTGTGTGTGTGTGTAACTGTGTGTGTGTGACTGTAAGGTGCTCAACCACGTTATGTATGCTGATGATTTGGTAATAGCTGCTCAGTCAGAGGAGGAGTTGGAGACGCTGCTGCTGAGACTGGAGCGTGCCACTAAGAGGTGGGGCCTTACCATCAGCCCCACCAAAACTAAGCACCTGCCTGGGTATTTTGTACCATCGGACAATCCACCCCTACAACTCCCAATTGGTGATGGGGCAGTTGTGGAGAGAGTGGAGAGTTTCCCATACCTGGGCAGTGTGCTTATGACTGTTTCCAGTTTAGCAGCAGAGGTCTCACTCAGAATCAGTCGAGCGACAATATCTTTTCATCGGTTGCGTATCGCTGTGTGGAAGCTACCTGGTCTGTCGCTCCGCACTAAGCTTCAGGTCTTTTCGGCCACGGTCATTCCCTCCCTTCTCTACGCTTGCGAAACGTGAACCCCCCCTAATGGAACATCTTCGCCGGTTGGAAACATTTAGGCTGGCCTGCCTACGATCCATCGTGGGTTTAACCTGCACCACCTGTGCCCCCTACTGTGCCAACCTGCTGTGCTTTAGCCACCCGGCGCTCCGCTCGTTGTTGTGAGCGTCGCTCCTCCGCCCTCCGTTGTTGTTGGAGGGCGACTGCCTCCAACTGCCCAGTAGCATCCTTCACGAGCCTCCTCCACAGAGGCCGATCTTGACACCGCTGGTATCAGTCATCGGCAAGTCCACTCAGCTCCACGTCCTCCTGTACCACATCACTCCATCTCTTCTCTAGCCCGTGCCGCGCCCGCTTAGCCCCTCAATCCGGACGAACAAAAGCTCTTTCGGCATGCGGTGGCTGGGCATGCGGGCTACATGACCCAGCCAACGCAGCCTTGCCCGCCGGAGGAGCTCATCGATGAGACCTTGCCCAGTTCTTTCAAGGATTTGTGAGCTCCTCACACAATCCAGCCTGGTTAAACCCAAGATGGATCCTAGGCAGGCCAGCCTAAATGTTTCTAACCGGCGAAGATGTTCCATTTGGGGGGGGTCCACGTCTCGCAAGCGTAGAGAAGGGAGGGAATGACCGTGGCCGAGAAGACCTGAAGCTTCGTGCGGAGCGACAGACCAGGTAGCTTCCACACAGCGTTACGCAACCGATGAAAAGATATTGCCGCTCGACTGATTCCGAGCGAGACCTCCGCTGTTAAACCGGAGCCAATCATGAGCACACTGCCCCAGGTACGGGAAACTCTCCAACTCTCTCCACAACTAAACCCCGTCACCGATCGGGAGTTGTGGGGGTGGAGCGTCCGATGGCACAACATACCCAGGCAGGTGCTTCGTGTTTTTTTTCGTGGGGCCGATGGTAACTCCTTGTTCTCCAGGTCAGGCAGCGGTGCCTCCAACTCAACCCCTCCCACCACCCTCTGAGTGAGCATCAACCGTCAGACCATCGGGGATACATCACGTGGTTGACCGACAGGGCAGCCAGATGGACGCTCACCACCGAAATTTAACACAAAATAAACCCCGCAGGCGTTTATCTTTACAGGTGACAAGGCGATGGGTGGTGAGTGGCCAGGTCACCTCCAGGGAGTAGGTCCTGGTGTCAGGCACACACGTGCGTGCGTGCACTCCCATCCACTGTTCCGTCACTATGTGCGGCTTCTCCTGGCGAATACTTCTTTCTTGGACCTCGGAGTGCTTGCGAGACGCACGGGGGGCACGGGGGGGAAGGATGAATCCGATGAGCAACGAAGCTCTTGTCCTGTCGAGGGGGCACAAGTGGTTGGCCAGTGACCAGCAACAGCAACAACAACGACGAACAGCACTCAATCTTGAGCTAAAGCTTTCGTCACTGCAGGGATTCAAATTCGTCCGGTCTTTTGGGTGAAGTCACCGAAAGAGCCAACGAGTATCATGAACGCGACGCTAAGCCACTGTTAGCAGTGCACGGAGAGAGAGAGACGTGGCAAGTAAATTTACTAAGTAAAAATGTTTTTTTTTATGAATGAATTGGATGCAACCCCATGAATGGCTTTGATATTTTGACTTTATTAAGAAATGTATTAATGACTCTTTTTTTTGTAGTAACTTTATTGGTGACTTTATTGATAGCTTTATTAATAACTTTATTAACTTTATTGATAACTTTATTAATAACTTTATTGTTAACTTTATTAATAACTTGATTAATAACTTTATTATTAACTTTATTAATAACTTGATTAATAACTGTATTATTAACTTTATTATTAAGTTTATTGATAACTTTATTAATAACTTTATTAAGAACTTTATTCATAACTTTATTAATAACTTTATTTATTGATAACTTTATTAATAACTTTATCAATAACTTTATCAGTAACTTTATTATGAACTTTATTAATAACTTTATTAGTAACTTTATCAATAACTTTATTAGTAACTTTATCAAAAACTTTATTATGAACTTTATTAATAACTTTATTAGTAACTTTATTAATAACTTTATTAGTAACTTTATCAATAACTTTATTATTAACTTTATTAATAACTTTATTCATAACTTTATCAATAACTTTATTAATAACTTTATCAATAACTTTATTAGTAACTTTATCAATAACTTTATTAGTAAATGTATTCGTTGACTCTGTAGACTGCAGGAGGTCTAACGAGACACTACGACGATTGGGCTGACCCCATCCCACCCTAGAGCCCAATGGTGAATCGTGACCGCGCCCCTTATAGTTAGAAGGCGTGCTGAGCTGTCACGGAATATTTACACTCCTGGTTTCACATTATCAATGGGTTCCTCTTTGGTTTCACAGCTGCTGAAAATCAAGAGCTTTGTTGACATTTGCGGGAGCCCAATATCGGGAGTGATAGTCTCAAAAATCAGACTCGCCGCTAACATCATTATCAGCAGCAGCCCTCCATAATACTAACGTAGAGCCTTCTTGGATGTGAATTAGAGACGGAGTTCTTTCCATTTCAGTGAAAGAGAGTTTTGTTTAACGAGGTTGAGACACACGGTGGGTGACATTTTAAAGTGTGTGAGTGAGTGAGTGGGTAAATGGATGAGTGTTTGTGGTGGCAGTGAGTGTGTTGGTGGGTGAGTCGGTGGGTTAGTGAATTCGTTCTTGACTGAGTGAGTGGGTGAGTAAGTGGGTAAATGGATGAGTTATTGGGTGACAGTGTGTAAGTGGGTGAGATGGTGGGTGGGTGAATTCGTTATTGACTGAGTGGGTGAATGAGTGGGATGGTGGGTGAGTGAGTGAGTGGGTGAATGAGTGGGATGGTGGGTGAGTGAGTGAGTGGGTGAATGAGTGGGATGGTGGGTGAGTGTGTGAGTGAGTGAACGAGTGGGATGGTGGGTGAGTGTGTGTGTGAGTGAGTGGGTAAATGGATGAGTGTTTGTGGTGGCAGTGAGTGTGTTGGTGGGTGAGTCGGTGGGTGGGTGAATTCGTTCTTGACTGAGTGAGTGGGTGAATGAGTGGGATGGTGGGTGAGTGTTCGAGTGAGTGGGTAAATGAGTGGGATGGTGGGTGAGTGTGTGAGTGAGTGAGTGGGTAAATGGATGAGTGATTGGGTGATAGTGAGTGTGTTGGTGGGTTAGATGGTGGGTGAGTGTGTGAGTGAGTGAGTGGGATGGTGGGTGAGTGTGTGAGTGAGTGAGTGGGTGAATGAGTGGGATGGTGGGTGAGTGTGTGAGTGAGTGAGTGGGTGAATGAGTGGGATGGTGGGTGAGTGTGTGAGTGAGTGAGTGGGTAAATGGATGAGTGATTGGGTGACAGTGAGTGTGTAGGTGGGTGAGATGGTGGGTGAGTGAATTCGTTATTGACTGAGTGTGTGAGTGAACGAGTGGGATGGTGTGTGATTGTGTGTGTGAGTGAACTTGCCACCTGGTCTGGAGTGATTGGAGGGCATGGGCCAGATCAGCTCAATAACAACGGTAGGAGGCTGCTAGATTTTTTGTGCAGCCCATGGGCTTGTAATTACCAACACGCTGTTCCGGCATCGGCGCATCCACACAACATCATGGATGCATGCCGGGTCCAAGCAAGAACATCTGCTGGACTACATAGTGACGGACCAGCGAATGCGAGCCCATGTCCTTGACACCAGGACCTACCGTGGAGCTGATCTGCCCTCTGACCATCGACTAGTCATCTGTAAGATGCACCTGCCATTCTTCCACTCAGGTGGTGGGTGTACACCCAGGACCCCATTCCAACCTAAAGTGGCCTGGTCTCAGTTATCTGATGAAAGTTGCAAGCGAGAATTTCATCATCGCTTGCGGCTGGGATTGGCATCGTCCCCGACTCCTCCTGATGTCGAGGGTAAATGGGCGAGGTTTAGGACTGTGACTCATGCAGCTGCAATGGCTGCTTTGGGTACGCGGTCCAGACCTCCCCATGGACCCTGGTTGACAGAGGAGGTGTTCAAGCTGGTTGAGAAAAAGCGACAGGCCCACTATCATCGGCTACAGCATCCCACGTCAGAGAATGAGGAGGCTTACCGCAGCCTTTGCTCGGAGGTTCGGAGAGCCGTGAGGCGCTGCAAGGATGGGTGGTGGTCGCGGGTTGCTGAGGAGATGGAGTCTGCTTCATTGGCCCGCGATCACAAATCTATATTTAACTCCATCAAAAAAGTAACCTGCAGCGCCACATCTATTACCATCATTAGAGGAAAAAACGGTGACCCAATCTCTGACCCCCAGGAACAGGTTTGTAGATTTGCTGAGCATTCATGTGAGGTCCTGGGGGAGGGGAAAATACCCACCCATCCACTCACTCACTCACCCAGCCACCCACCCACTCACTCACTCAATCACCCAGCCATCCACCAACTCACTCACCCACCCACTCACTCACCCAGCCACCCACCCACTTACTCACCCACTCACTCAACCACTCACCCAGCCACCCACCCACTCACTCACCCACCCACCCACCCAGCCATCCACCCACTCACTCACCCACCCACCCATTCACTCACCCAGCCACCCACCCATTCACTCACCCACTCACTCACCCACCCACCCACTCACGCACCCACCCACTCACCCACCCACTCACCCAGCCACACACTCACTCACTCACCCAACCACTCACTCGGCCACTCACCCAGCCTCCCACCCACTCACTCACCCACTTACTCACCCAGCCATCCACTCAACCACTCACTCAGCCACCTACTCACTCACTCACCCACTCACTCACCCACCCAGCCACCCACCCACTCACTCACCCACCCACTCACTCAACCACTCACCCAGCCACACACTCACTCACCCACCCACTCACCCAGCCAGCCACCCATTCACTCACCCACTTACTCACCCAGCCATCCACTCACTCACCCAGCCACCTACTCACTCACCCAGCCACCCACTCACCCACCCAACCACTCACCCAGCTACCTACTCACTCACTCACACAGCCACCCAATCACTCACCCACTCACTCACCCACCCACCCAGCCATCCACCCACTCACTCACCCACTCACTCACCCAGCCACCCACTCACCCACCCACTCACCCAACCACTCACCCAGCCACACACTCACTCACTCACCCAACCACTCACTCGACCACTCACCCAGCCACCCACCCACTCACTCACCCACTTACTCACCCAGCCATCCACTCAACCACTCACCCAGCCACCTACTCACTCACTCACCCACTCACTCACCCACCCAGCCACCCACCCACTCACTGACCCACCCACTCACTCAACCACTCACCCAGCCACCCACCCACTCACTCACCCACCCACCCAGCCACCCACTCACCCACTCACTCACCCACCCACTCACTCAGCCACCCACTCACCCACTCACCCACCCACTCACTCAGCCAGCCACCCACCCATGCACTCACCCAACCACTCACTCAACCACTCGCCCAGCCACCCACCCACTCACTCACCCAGCCACCCACCCACTCACTCACCCAACCACTCACCCACCCACTCAACCAGCCATCCACCAATTCACTCACCCACTTACTCACCCAGCCATCCACTCACCCACCCACTCACCCACTCACCCAGCCACCCACTCACCCACCCACTCACCCAGCCACCCACCCACTCACCCACCCACCCACTCACCCACTCACCCACCCACCCACTCACCCACCCACTCACTCACCCACCCACCCACCCACTCACCCACTCACCCACCCATCCACTCACCCACCCACTCACTCAACCACTCACCACCCACCAGAGCCGTGTTATCCTATAGGCCGCAGGAGGCACTTTGCCTGGGGGCCTACGGAAACTAAAGTTGCCTACAAAAAAATGCATCTACTTGGTTAATAATAATAACAATGCATCTATTCGGTTAATTTGCGTGTGGTAATAGTTTATTTTTGGACATCGAATGGAAATTTAAATAAAGCGGAATTGCTTTGAATGTCAGCTCGGCGCAGTTTCACTTTGACTTTAGTAAACACCGACCTCCCTACTCGTTGGAAAGAGCTAAAGAATAACAATTTTATTGTTTTACAATAATTATATTGTTTTATATTTTTATTATTTTATTGTTTCCCTTCTAACGTGGTGGTGACTTTACCCAAAGAGCTAAAGAATAACAACTTTATTGTTTTACAATAATTTTATATTGTTTTATATTTTTTTATTATTTTATTGTTTCCCTTCTAACGTGGTGGTGACTTTACCCAAAGAGCTAAAGAATAATAATTTTATTGTTTATATTTTTATTATTTTATTGTTTCCCTTCAACGTGGTGACTTTACCGAAAGAGCCACAGAATAACAACTTTATTGTTTTACAATAATTTTATTGTGTTTTATAATTTTATTATTTTATTTTTCCCTTCTAACGTGGTGGTGACTTTACCCAAAGAGCCAAAGCATAACAACTTTATTGTTTTACAATAATTTTATTGTTTTATATTTGTATTATTTTATTGTTTCCCTTCAACGTGGTGGTGACTTTACCCAAAGACCCAAGAATAATAATTTTATTGTTTTATATTTTTATTATTTTATTGTTTCCCTTCAACGTGACTTTACCTAAACAGCCAAAGCATAACAATTTTATTGTTTTACAATAATTTTTTATTGTTTTATATTTTCATTATTTTATTGTTTCCCTTCAACGTGGTGGTGACTTTTACCCAAAGACCCAAGAATAATATTTTTATTGTTTTATATTTTTATTATTTTATTGTTTCCCTTCTACGTGGTGGTGACTTTACCCAAAGACCCAAGAATAATAATTTTATTGTTTTATATTTTTATTATTTTATTGTTTCCCTTCAACGTGACTTTACCTAAACAGCCAAAGCATAACAATTTTATTGTTTTACAATAATTTTTAATTGTTTTATATTTTCATTATTTTATTGTTTCCCTTCAACGTGGTGGTGACTTTTACCCAAAGACCCAAGAATAATAATTTTATTGTTTTATATTTTTATTATTTTATTGTTTCCCTTCTAACGTGGTGGTGACTTTTACCCAAAGAGCCAAAGAATTTGATTCGCTGCAGTCACGAAAGCTTGAAATCAAAGTTGAAGCGTAGAGGCGCTATGGTAGTGCATGGACACAACCACGTCCGCTACAGCCACCACCCTGCAGGTGGCTGTGTGGGGGGTGAGGGTGGCGCTGAGATCACTCCCAGCCCCGACCCTCGGCCAGGGACTCTATAAAAGATGAGACCCGGGGAGCCGAGAGGCGGTTCGACTCAGTCAAGACGAAGAGCCGGTTTGAAGAACGGAGACCGACCAGCCAGACCCCTGGGGGCTCCTTTGGCCCTCTTGCCCCTTCCGAGGGCCGGGCAAAGCCAGCCAAGGTGTGACCCAGAGCCACGAGGGCCCTCTGCCCCTTCTGAGGGCCGGGCAGGCAAGCCAGGGTGTGACCGAGAGCCACGAGGCCCTCTGCCCCTTCTGAGGGCCGGGCAAGGCAAGCCAGGGTGTGACCCAGAGCCACAAGGCCCCATGTCCTTCTGAGGGCCGGGCAAGGCAAGCCAGGGTGTGACCCAGAGCCATGAGGCCCTCTGCCCCTTCTGAGGGCCGGGCAAGGCAAGCCAGGGTGTGACCCAAATCCACGAGGGCCCTCTGCCCCTTCCGAGGGCCGGGCAAGGCAAGCCAGGGTGTGACCCAGAGCCACAAGGCCCCATGTCCTTCCGAGGGCCGGGCAAGGCAAGCCAGGGTGTGACCCCCAGAGCCACAAGGACCCATGTCCTTCTGAGGGCCGGGCAGGCAAGCCAGGGTGTGACCCCCAGAGCCACGAGGGCCCTCTGCCCCTTCTGAGGGCCGGGCAAGGCAAGCCAGGGTGTGACCCAGAGCCACAAGGCCCCATGACCTTCTGAAGGCCGGGCAAGGCAAGCCAGGGTGTGACCCAGAGCCACGAGGCCCCATGTCCTTCTGAGGGCCGGGCAAGGCAAGCCAGGGTTTGACCCAGAGCCACGAGGCCCTCTGCCCCTTCTGAGGGCCGGGCAAGGCAAGCCAGGGTGTGACCCAGAGCCACGAGGCCCCATGTCCTTTTGAGGGCCGGGCAGGCAAGCCAAGGTGTGACCCAAATCCACGAGGCCCTCTGCACCTTCCGAGGGCCGGGCAAGGCAAGCCAGGGTGTGACCCAGAGCCACGAGGCCCTCTGCCCCTTCTGAGGGCCGGGCAAGGCAAGCCAAGGTGTGACCCCCAGAGCCACAAGGCCCCATGTCCTTCTGAGGGCCGGGCAGGCAAGCCAGGGTGTGACCCCCAGAGCCACGAGGGCCCTCTGCCCCTTCCGAGGGCCGGGCAAGGCAAGCCAGGGTGTGACCCAGAGCTACAAGGCCCCATGTCCTTCCGAGGGCCGGGCAAGGCAAGCCAGGGTGTGACCCCCAGAGTCACGAGGCCCTCTGCCCCTTCCGAGGGCCGGGCAAGGCAAGCCAAGGTGTGACCCCCAGAGCCACGAGGCCCTCTGCCCCTTTTGAGGGCCGGGCAAGGCAAGCCAGGATGTGACCCAGAGCTACAAGGCCCCATGTCCTTCCCAGGGCCGGGCAAGGCAAGCCAGGGTGTGACCCAAAGCCACGAGGCCCCATGTCCTTTTGAGGGCCAGGCAAGGCAAGCCAGGGTGTGACCCAGAGCCACGAGGCCCTCTGCCCCTTCCCAGGGCTGGACTCGTGTGGCTGGTGATGGTGACCTGCACCGAAGCTGGGCCAGGTCAGACAGCCTCCCGAGAGAGGACCGGGATAGAGGGGACCAAGGAGCTGTCATGGGCTAAGGCTCGGGGGTCGTTCCCCTCCGTAGAGAACGGGCGAAGAGGCTGTTACCTTCTTTGGTTCTTTCGGTAAAGTCACCACCACCACCACCACGTAGAATGAGAATAAAATAATAAATTGATCAAATAAAATAACACCAATAATATTCTCACGACGTTTCGGCCACAACACAAGCGGCCTTCATCAGGTGAAGGGACGAGACTGTCTGGTAGGACAGCACTGGAGTGAAAAAGCCACGTTCAGATCACTGCCTTTAAGCTGTGTGAGAGGAATCAAAGCGCCTTGACAAAGGCATTAGCATTGAATTTAGCATTGAAATGGCTGAGTGATTAGCTTGTGACTGGTCACAGAAATGGCTATGTTAAAGTCAAGGCCTACACATTCACAGAGGCACCTAGTGGAAATCAAACAGGAGAATTTGGCATTGAAATGGCTGAGTGATTAGCTTGTGACTGGTCACAGAAATAGTTATGTTAAAAGTTAAAACATACACATCCGCAGAGGCACCCCTTGACAAAGGAATTAGCATAGAATTTAGCATTGAAATAGCTAAGTTAAAGCATACACATCCGCAGAGGCACCCCTTGACAAAGGAATTAGCATGTAATTTAGCATTGAAATGGCTGAGTGATTAGCTTGTGACTGGTCACAGAAATGGCTATGTTAAAAGTTAAAGCATACACATCCACAGAGGCACCTAGTACAAATCAAACAGGAGAATTTAGCATTGAAATAACTAGGCGACTTTAGCATTGAAATAACTGAGTGATTAGCTAGTGACTGGTCACAGAAATGACTATGTTGAAGTCAAGGCCTACACATCTGAGCTATTCACAGTACTATATAGTGAACCAATAAAATACTAAAATATTAATTACCTTAATGTTATCAATAAACTCTATATTCTCCAATCAGCTAAGCTATATACCTCTTCAAGGAACTCATCCGCCGCTCTAATTGAAGCGTCTGTAATAAATACGTGTTGCCTCTGGTGAACAGTCTCCAACGTCAATAAGGCCACTACAAAAGCATCCACTTACTTTGATTCTGCATTGAAGTTAATGCGAAAATGATCATTCACAAACAGGAAGGTCGGTCTTGATTTGAAGCTTTCGGTGAGTGCAGGAATCCATACGCTTTCGGTAAAGTCACGGAGGTAGAACTCAAATCAATCATACTCTTTGGTTCTATTGGGTAAAGTCACCACGTAGGTGAAAATAAAATAACAAAAATTCTCACGACGTTTCGGTCACAACACAAGCGGCCTTCATCAGGTGAAGGGACGAGACTGTCTGGAGGACAGCGCTGGAGTGGGAAAAGCCACGCTTAGATCACGACCTTCAAGCTGTGTGAGAAGATAAAGACCAAGCGCCTTGACAAAGGAATTATAATATAATTTAGCATTGAAATAGCTAAGTTAAAGTATACACATCCGCAGAGGTACCCATTGACAAAGGAATTAGCATATAATTTAGCCCTTGAAATGGCTCATTGAAATAGCTAAGTTAAAGTATACACATCCGCAGAGGTACCCCTTGACAAAGGAATTAGCATAGAATTTAGCATTGAAATGGCTCATTGAAATAGCTAAGTTAAAGTATACACATCCGCAGAGGTACCCCTTGACAAAGGAATTAGCATAGAATTTAGCATTGAAATGGCTCATTGAAATAGCTAAGTTAAAGTATACACATCCGCAGAGGTACCCCTTGACAAAGGAATTAGCATAGAATTTAGCCCTTTAAATGGCTCATTGAAATAGCTAAGTTAAAGTATACATATCCGCAGAGGCACCCCTTGACAAAGGAATTAGCATAGAATTTAGCCCTTGAAATGGCTCATTGAAATAGCTAAGTTAAAGTATACACATCCGCAGAGGCACCCCTTGACAAAGGAATTAACATATAATTTAGCCCTTGAAATGGCTCATTGAAATAGCTAAGTTAAAGTATACACATCCGCAGAGGCACCCCTTGACAAAGGAATTAGCATAGAATTTAGCATTGAAATGGCTCATTGAAATAGCTAAGTTAAAGTATACACATCCGCAGAGGCACCTCTTGACAAAGGAATTAACATATAATTTAGCCCTTGAAATGGCTCATTGAAATAGCTAAGTTAAAGTATACATATCCGCAGAGGCACCCCTTGACAAAGGAATTAGCATATAATTTAGCATTGAAATGGCTCATTGAAATAGCTAAGTTATAGTATACACATCCGCAGAGGCACCCCTTGACAAAGGAATTAGCATAGAATTTAGCCCTTTGAATGGCTCATTGAAATAGCTAAGTTAAAGTATACACATCCGCAGAGGTACCCCTTTACAAAGGAATTACTATCGAATTTAGCATTGAAATGGCTCATTGAAATAGCTAAGTTAAAGTGTACACATCCGCAGAGGCACCCCTTGACAAAGGAATTAGCATAGAATTTAGCCCTTTAAATGGCTCATTGAAATAGCTAAGTTAAAGTATACACATCCGCAGAGGCACCCCTTGACAAAGGAATTAGCATATAATTTAGCCCTTGAAATGGCTCATTGAAATAGCTAAGTTAAAGTATACACATCCGCAGAGGCACCCCTTGACAAAGGAATTAGCATATAATTTAGTCCTTGAAATGGCTCATTGAAATAGCTAAGTTAAAGTATACATATCCGCAGAGGCACCCCTTGACAAAGGAATTAGCATATAATTTAGTCCTTGAAATGGCTCATTGAAATAGCTAAGTTAAAGTATACACATCCGCAGAGGCACCCCTTGACAAAGGAATTAGCATATAATTTAGTCCTTGAAATGGCTCATTGAAATAGCTAAGTTAAAGTATACACATCCGCAGAGGCACCCCTTGACAAAGGAATTAGCATAGAATTTAGCATTGAAATGGCTCATTGAAAAAGCTAAGTTAAAGTATACACATCCGCAGAGGTACCCCTTGACAAAGGAATTAGCATATAATTTAGCCCTTGAAATGGCTCATTGAAATAGCTAAGTTAAAGTATACACATCCGCAGAGGCACCCCTTGACAAAGGAATTAGCATATAATTTAGCATTGAAATGTCTGAGTGATTAGCTTGTGACTGGTCACAGAAATGGCTATGTTAAAAGTTAAAGCCTACACATCCACAGAGGCACCTAGTACAAATCAAACAGGAGAATTTAGCATTGAAATGGCTGAGTGATTAGCTTGTGACTGGTCACAGAAATAGCTATGTTAAAAGTTAAAGCATACACATCCACAGAGGCACCTAGTACAAATCAAACAGGAGAATTTAGCATTGAAATAACTAGGAGAATTTAGCATTGAAATAGCTGAGTGATTAGCTTGTGACTGGTCACAGAAATGGCTATGTTAAAAGTTAAAGTATACACATCCGCAGAGGAACCCCCTTGACCTTCACCTGATGAAGGCCGCTTGTGTTGTGGCCCGAAACGTCGTCATTTTTTGTCGTTTTATTTTCACCTACGTGTCTTTACCCAATAGAACCAAAGAGGATGGATCCTAGCAGTGACGGAAGCTTCAAATCTAGAACTCAAATCAATCACCGCGTTAAAACAGTCTGCCCCAGCAGCAGACCATCAAGGCCTTCACACCTGATGACGGACGCTGGTGTAGCGCTCGAAACTTCGTGATTTATTTCATTTTAAAACCCACGTGACTTTACCGAAAGAACCAAAGAGTAGGGAGGTCGGTGTTTACTAAAAGTCAAAGTGAAACTCCGCCGAGCTGACATTCAAAGCAATTCCGCTTTATTTAAATTTCCATTCGATGTCCAAAAAAAAATAAACTATTATCACACGCAAATTAACCGAATGGATGCATTATTATTATTATCATCATCATTATTATTATTCTGTAATGGTTTCTGCAAAACTAAAAGTCAAAATATTAAAAAAACGGGGGCGCGCTTGGACTTATCAAAAGCGGCACTGGCATATTTTTTGCAGAACATTGATTATTCTCATGGCAAACTAATAATTAGTTTTAATAACAAGCCTTGAAGGAAAAAACAAAACATCTGATATTGCATGAAATGTCCACGTAGCCTAGCAAGCGGTACACACAACGTAGTGTCAGGCGTTAGGCACAAACCACTAAAACTATATAATTCTTATTCACAAAGATATCTTGGTTAAATAAAGATTAGATATCTTGGTAAACATTTTTAATTGTACAAACATTTTTTTTTTGCAGGCACCCTTAGTTTCCGTAGGCCCCCAGGCAAAGTGTTTCCAGTGGCCAATAGGATAACACGGCTCTGGTGGGTGGTGAGTGGTTGAGTGAGTGGGTGGGTGAGTGGGTGGGTGAGTGGGTAGGTGAGTGGATGGGTGAGTGGGTGGGTGAGTGGGTGGGTGGGTGAGTGGGTGAGTGGGTGGGTGAATGGGTGGCTGGGTGAGTGGGTGGGTGAGTGAGTGGGTGGGTGAGTGAGTGGGTGGATGGCTGGGTGGGTGGGTGAGTGAGTGGGTGGGTGAGTGGGTGGGTGGGTGAGTGGGTGGGTGAGTGAGTTAGTGGGTGGATGGCTGGGTGGGTGGGTGGGTGAGTGAGTGGGTGGGTGGGTGGGTGGGTGGGTGAGTGGGTGGGTGAGTGAGTGGGTGGGTGGGTGGGTGAGTGAGTGAGTGGGTGGGTGGGTGAGTGAGTGAGTGGGTGGATGGCTGGGTGGGTGGGTGGGTGAGTGAGTGGGTGGGTGAGTAAGTGAGTGGGTGAGTGACTGGGTGGATGGCTGGGTGGGTGGGTGGGTGAGTGGGTGGGTGAGTGGGTGGGTGGGTGAGTGGGTGGGTGAGTGAGTTAGTGGGTGGATGGCTGGGTGGGTGGGTAGGTGAGTGAGTGGGTGGGTGAGTGGGTGGCTGGGTGAGTGGGTGGCTGGGTGAGTGGGTGGGTGAGTGAGTGGGTGGATGGCTGGGTGGGTGGGTGAGTGAGTGGGTGGGTGGGTGGGTGGATGAGTGGTTGAGTGAGTGGGTGGCTGGGTGAGTGAGTAGGTGGCTGGGTGAGTGAGTGGATAGCTGGGTGAGTAAGTGGGTGAGTGAATGGGTGAGTGAGTGAGTGAGTGAATGGGTGAGTGAGTGGGTGAGTGGGTGGCTGGGTGAGTGAGTGGGTGAGTGGGTGGCTAGGTGAGTGAGTGGATGGCTGGGTGAGTGGGTGGGTGAGTGAGTGAGTGGGTGGGTGAGTGAGTGGGTGGATGGCTGGGTGGGTGGGTGGGTGAGTGAGTGGGTCGATGGCTGGGTGGGTGGGTGGGTGAGTGAGTGGGTGGGTGAGTGGGTGGCTGGGTGAGTGGGTGGGTGGATGAGTGGGTGGGTGAGTGGATGGCTGGGTGGGTGGGTGGGTTAGTGAGTGGGTGGGTGGCTGGGTGGGTGGCTGGGTGAGTGAATGGGTGGGTGGCTGGGTGAGTGGGTGGGTGAGTGAGTGAGTGGATGGCTGGGTGGGTGGCTGGGTGAGTGGGTGGGTGAGTGAGTGGGTGGATGGCTGGGTGAGTGGTTGAGTGAGTGGGTGGGTGAGTGAGTTGGTGGATGGCTGGGTGGGTGAGTGGGTGAGTGACTGGGTGGGTGGGTGGGTGAGTGGGTGAGTGACTGGGTGGGTGGGTGAGTGGTTGAGTGAGTGGGTGGGTGAGTGGGTGGCTGGGTGAGTGAGTGAGTGTGTGGCTGGGTGAATGGCTGGGTGGGTGAGTTAGTGGGTGCGTGGCTGGGTGAGTGAGTGGGTGGGTAAGTGAGTGGGTGGGTGGGTGAGTGAGTGGATGGCTGGGTGAGTGGCTGAGTGAGTGGGTGGGTGAGTGAGTGTGTGGGTGGCTGGGTGAGTGAGTGAGTGGATGGGTGGGTGATTTTCCCCTCCCCCAGGACCTCACATAAATACTCAGCAAAATCTAGAAACCTGTTCTGGGGGTCGGTGATTGGGTCACCGTTCTTTCCCCTAATGCTGGTGATAGGTGTGGCGCTGCAGGTAACTTTTTTTATGGAGTTAAATATAGATTTGTGATCGCGGGCCAATGAAGCAGACTCCATCTCCTCAGCAACCCGCGACCACCACCCATCCTTGCAACGCCTCACGGCTCTAAAAACCTCCGAGCGAAGGCTGCGGTAAGCCTCCTCATTCTCTGACGTGGGATTCTGTAGCCGATGACAGTGGGCCTGTCGCTTTTTCTCAACCATCCTGAACACCTCCTCTGTCAACCAGTGTCTCTGAGGAGGTCTGGACCGCGTACCCAAAGCAGCCATTGCAGCTGCATGAGTCACAGTCCTAAACCTCGCCCATTTACCCTCGACATCAGGAGGAGTTTGGGGACGATGCCAATCCCAGCCGCAAGCGATGATGAAATTCTCGCTTGCAACTTTTATCAGATAACTGAGACCAGGCCACTTTAGGTTGGAATGGGGTCCTGGGTGTACACCCACCACCGGAGTGGAAGAATGGCAGGCGCATCTTACAGATGACTAGTCGATGGTCAGAGGGCAGATCAACTCCACGGTAGGTCCTGGTGTCAAGGACATGGGCTCACATCCGATGGTCCGTCACTACGTAGTCCAGCAGATGTTCTTGCTTGGACCCGGCATGCATCCATGATGTTGTGTGGATGCGCCGATGCCGGAACAGCGTGTTGGTAATTACAAGCCAATGGGCTGCACAAAAATCTAGCAGCCTCCTACCGTTGATATTGAGCTGATCTGGCCCATGCCCTCCAATCACTCCAAACCAGGTGGCAAGTTCACTCACACACACACTCACACACCATCCCACTCGTTCACTCACACACTCAGTCAATAACGAATTCACTCACCCACCATCTCACCCACTTACACACTCACTGTCACCCAATCACTCATCCATTTACCCACTCACTCACTCACACACTCACCCACCATCCCACTCATCCATTCACCCACTCACTCACACACTCACCCACCATCCCACTCATTTACCCACTCACTCACACACTCACCCACCATCCCACTCATTCACCCACTCACTCACTCACACACCCACCCACCATCCCACTCACTCACTCACACACTCACCCACCATCCCACTCATTCACCCACTCACTCAGTCAAGAACGAATTCACCCACCCACCGACTCACCCACCAACACACTCACTGTCACCACAAACACTCATCCATTTACCCACTCACTCACTCACCCACCATCCCACTCATTCACCCACTCACTCACTCACACACTCACCCACCATCCCACTCATTCACCCACTCACTCACTCACACACTCACCCACCATCCCACTCATTCACCCACTCACTCAGTCAAGAACGAATTCACCCACCCACCGACTCACCCACCAACACACTCACTGTCACCACAAACACTCATCCATTCACCCACCCACTCACTCACACACTCACCCACCATCCCACTCATTCACCCACTCACTCACTCACACACTCACCCACCATCCCACTCGTTCACCCACTCACTCACACACTCACCCACCATCCCACTCATTCACCCACTCACTCACTCACCCACCATCCCACTCATTCACCCACTCAGTCAATAACGAATTCACTCACCCACCGACTCACCCACCAACACACTCACTGTCACCCAATCACTCATCCATTTACCCACTCATTCACACACACACTCACTCACCATCCCACTCATTCACCCACTCACTCACACACACACTCACCCACCATCCCACTCATTCACCCACTCAGTCAATAACGAATTCACCATCCCACTCATTCACCCACTCACTCACTCACACACTCACCCAAACACTCATCCATTTACCCACTCATTCACCCACTCACTCAGTCAAGAACGAATTCACCCACCCACCGACTCACCCACCAACACACTCACTGTCACCACAAACACTCATCCATTTAGCCACTCACTCACTCACACACTCACCCACCATCCCACTCGTTCACTCACTCACTCACACACTCACCCACCATCCCACTCGTTCACCCACTCACTCACTCACACACTCACCCACCATCCCACTCATTCACCCACTCACTCACACACTCACCCACCATCCCACTCATCCATTTACCCACTCACTCACTCACACACTCACCCACCATCCCACTCATTCACCCACTCACTCAGTCAAGAACGAATTCACCCACCCACCGACTCACCCACCAACACACTCACTGCCACCACAATCACTCATCCATTTACCCACTCACTCACTCACACACTCACCCACCATCCCACTCGTTCACCCACTCACTCACTCACACACTCACCCACCATCCCACTCGTTCACCCACTCACTCACTCACACACTCACCCACCATCCCACTCATTCACCCACTCACTCACACACTCACCCACCATCCCACTCATCCATTTACCCACTCACTCACACACACACTCACCCACCATCCCACTCGTTCACTCACTCACACACTCACCCACCATCCCACTCATTCACCCACTCACTCACTCACACACTCACCCACCATCCCACTCATTCACCCACTCACTCAGTCAAGAACGAATTCACCCACCCACCGACTCACCCACCAACACACTCACTGTCACCACAAACACTCATCCATTTACCCACTCACTCACACACACACTCACCCACCATCCCACTCATCCATTTACCCACTCACTCACTCACCCACCATCCCACTCATTCACCCACTCACTCAGTCAAGAACGAATTCACCCACCCACCGACTCACCCACCAACACACTCACTGTCACCACAAACACTCATCCATTTACCCACTCACTCACTCACACACTCACCCACCATCCCACTCATTCACGCACACACTCACTCACCCACCATCCCACTCACTCACCCACTCACTCACTCACACACTCACCCACCATCCCACTCATTCACCCACTCACTCACTCACACACTCACCCACCATCCCACTCATTCACCCACTCACTCACTCACCCACCATCCCACTCATTCACCCACTCACTCACTCACACACTCACCCACCATCCCACTCATCCATTTACCCACTCACTCACTCACCCACCATCCCACTCATTCACCCACTCAGTCAATAACGAATTCACCCACCCACCATCTAACCCACCAACACACTCACTGTCACCCAATCACTCATCCATTTACCCACTCACTCACACACTCACCCACCATCCCACTCGTTCACCCACTCACTCACACACTCACCCACCATCCCACTCATTCACCCACTCACTCACACACTCACCCACCATCCCACTCATTCACCCACTCACTCAGTCAAGAACGAATTCACCCACCCACCGACTCACCCACCAACACACTCACTGTCACCACAAACACTCATCCATTTACCCACTCACTCACTCACACACTCACCCACCATCCCACTCATTCACCCACTCACTCACTCACTCACCCACCATCCCACTCATTCACCCACTCACTCAGTCAAGAACGAATTCACTCACCCACCATCTAACCCACTTACACACTCACTGTCACCCAATCACTCATCCATTTACCCACTCATTCACTCACACACTCACCCACCATCCCACTCATTCACCCACTCACTCACTCACCCACCATCCCACTCATTCACCCACTCAGTCAATAACGAATTCACCCACCCACCATCTCACCCACTTACACACTGTCACCCAATAAGTCATCCATTTACCCACTCACTCACTCACACACTCACCCACCATCCCACTCATTCACCCACTGACTCACTCACTCACCCACCATCCCACTCATTCACCCACTCAGTCAATAACGAATTCACCCACCCACCATCTCACCCACTTACACACTATCACCCAATCACTCGTCCATTTACCCACTCACTCACTCACACACTCACCTACCATCCCACTCATTTACCCACTCACACACTCACCCACCATCCCACTCATTCACCCACTCACTCACTCACACACTCACCCACCATCCCACTCATTCACCCACTCACTCACTCACTCACACACTCACCCACCGTCCCACTCACTCACCCACTCACTCACACACTCACACACTCACCCACCGTCCCACTCACTCACCCACTCACTCACACACTCACCCACCATCCCACTCATTCACCCACTCACTCAGTCAAGAACGAATTCACCCACCCACCGACTCACCCACCAACACACTCACTGTCACCACAAACACTCATCCATTTACCCACTCACTCACACACCCACCATCCCACTCATTCACCCACTCACTCACTCACACACTCACCCACCGTCCCACTCACTCACTCACTCACACACTCACCCACCATCCCACTCATTCACCCACTCACTCATTCAAGAACGAATTCACTCACCCACCGACTCACCCACCAACACACTCACTGTCACCACAAACACTCATCCATTTACCCACTCACTCACACACACACTCACCCACCATCCCACTCGTTCACACACTCACTCACTCACACACTCACCATCCCACTCATTCACCCACTCACTCAGTCAATGACGAATTCACCCACCCACCATCTCACCCACTTACACACTGTCACCCAATCACTCATCCATTTACCCACTCACTCACTCACACACTCACCCACCATCCCACTCATTCACCCACTCACTCATTCAAGAACGAATTCACTCACCCACCATCTAACCCACCAACACACTCACTATCACCCAATCACTCATCCATTTACCCACTCACTCACTCACACACTCACCCACCATCCCACTCATTTACCCACTCACTCACACACTCACCCACCATCCCACTCATTTACCCACTCACTCACACACTCACCCACCATCCCACTCATTCACCCACTCACTCACTCACACACTCACCCAAACACTCATCCATTTACCCACTCATTCACCCACTCACTCAGTCAAGAACGAATTCACCCACCCACCGACTCACCCACCAACACACTCACTGTCACCACAAACACTCATCCATTTACCCACTCACTCACACACACACTCACCCACCATCCCACTCATCCATTTACCCACTCACTCACTCACCCACCATCCCACTCATTCACCCACTCACTCAGTCAAGAACGAATTCACCCACCCACCGACTCACCCACCAACACACTCACTGTCACCACAAACACTCATCCATTTACCCACTCACTCACTCACACACTCACCCACCATCCCACTCATTCACCCACTCACTCACTCACACACTCACCCACCATCCCACTCTTTCACCCACTCACTCACTCACACACTCACCCACCATCCCACTCATTCACCCACTCACTCACTCACACACTCACCCACCATCCCACTCATTCACCCACTCACTCACACACTCACCCACCATCCCACTCGTTCACCCACTCACTCACTCACACACTCACCCACCATCCCACTCATTCACCCACTCACTCACTCACCCACCATCCCACTCATTCACCCACTCACTCACTCACACACTCACCCACCATCCCACTCATCCATTTACCCACTCACTCACACACACACTCACCCACCATCCCACTCATTCACCCACTCACTCACTCACACACTCACCCACCATCCCACTCACTCACTCACACACTCACCCACCATCCCACTCATTCACCCACTCACTCAGTCAAGAACGAATTCACCCACCCACCGACTCACCCACCAACACACTCACTGTCACCACAAACACTCATCCATTTACCCACTCACTCACTCACACACTCACCCACCATCCCACTCATTCACCCACTCACTCACTCACACACTCACCCACCATCCCACTCGTTCACCCACTCACTCACTCACACACTCACCCACCATCCCACTCATCCATTTACCCACTCACTCACTCACACACTCACCCACCATCCCACTCATTCACCCACTCACTCACTCACACACTCACCCACCATCCCACTCATTCACCCACTCACTCACTCACACACTCACCCACCATCCCACTCACTCACCCACTCACTCACTCACCCACCATCCCACTCATTCACGCACTCACTCACTCACACACTCACCCACCATCCCACTCACTCACCCACTCACACACTCACACACTCACCCACCATCCCACTCATTCACCCACTCACTCAGTCAAGAACGAATTCACTCACCCACCGACTCACCCACCAACACACTCACTGTCACCACAATCACTCATCCATTTACCCACTCACTCACTCACACACTCACCCACCATCCCACTCATTCACCCACTCACTCACTCACACACTCACCCACCATCCCACTCACTCACTCACACACTCACCCACCATCCCACTCATTCACCCACTCACTCATTCAAGAACGAATTCACCCACCCACCGACTCACCCACCAACACACTCACTGCCACCACAAAACACTCATCCATTTACCCACTCACTCACTCACACACTTTAAAATGTCACCCACCGTGTGTCTCAACCTCGTTAAACAAAACTCTCTTTCACTGAAATGGAAAGAACTCCATCTCTAATTCACATCCAAGAAGGCTCTACGTTAGTATTATGGAGGGCTGCTGCTGATGATGATGTTAGCGGCGAGTCTGATTTTTGAGACTATCACTCCCGATATTGAGCTCCCGCAAATGTCAACAAAGTTCTTGATTTTCAGCAGCTGTGAAACCAAAGAGGAACCCATTGATAATGTGAAACCAGGAGTGTAAATATTCCGTGACAGCTCAGCACGCCTTCTAACTATAAGGGGCGCGGTCACGATTCACCATTGGGCTCTAGGGTGGGATGGGGTCAGCCCAATCGTCGTAGTGTCTCGTTAGACCTCCTGCAGTCTACAGAGTCAACGAATACATTCATTAATAAAGTTATTGATAAAGTTACTAATAAAGTTATTAATAAAGTTACTAATAAAGTTATTGATAAAGTTATTAATCAAGTTATTAATAAAGTTACTATTAAAGTTCTTAATAAAGTTACTAATAAAGTTAATAATAAAGTAACTAATAAAGTTAATAATAAAATTAATAATAAAGTTATTGATAAAGATACTAATCAAGTTATTAATAAAGTTATTAATAAAGTTACTGATAAAGTTATTAATAAAGTTAATAATAAAGTTATTGATAAAGTTACTAATAAAGTTAATAATAAAGTTAATAATAAAGTTACTGATAAAGTTATTAATAAAGTTACTAATAAAGTTATTAATAAAGTTAATAATAAAGTTATTAATAAAGTTATTAATAAAGTTATTAATAAAATTATTAAAAAGTTATGAATAAAGTTAATAATAAAGTTGTTAATAAAGTTAATAATACAGTTATTAATAAAGTTTATAATAAAGTTAATAATAAAGTTATTAATAAAGTTATTAATAAAGTTATTAATAAAGTTCTTAATAAAGTTAATAATAAAGTTATTAATCAAGTTATTAATATAGTTATTAATAAAGTTATTAATAAAGTCCTTAATAAATTCTTAATAAAGTTATTAATCAAGTTAATAATACAGTTATTAATAAAGTTAATAATAAAGTTCTTAATAAAGTTAATAATAAAGTTATTAATAAAGTTATTAATAAAGTTAATGATAAAGTTAATAATAAAGTTATTAACAAAGTTATTAATAAAGTTAATAATAAAGTTAATAATAAAGTTATTAATAAAGTTACTAATGAAGTTATTAATCAAGTTATTAATAAAGTTAATTATAAAGTTAATAATACAGTTATTGATCAAGTTATTAATAAAGTTAATTATAAAGTTAATAATCAAGTTATTAATAAAGTTAACAATAAAGTTACTAAAAAAAATTATTAATACATTTCTTAATAAAGTTAATAAGAAAGTTAATAATAAAGTTATTAATAAAGTTATTAATAAAGTTCTTAATAAAGTTAATAATAAAGTTCTTAATAAAGTTATCAATAAAGTTAATAATAAAGTTAATAATACAGTTATTAATAAAGTTAATAATAAAGTTAACAATAAAGTTATTAATAAAGTCATTAACAAAGTTAATAATAAAGTTAACAATAAAGCTATCAATAAAGTCACCAATAAAGTTACTCCAAAAAAAAGCGTCATTAATACATTTCTTAATAAAGTCAAAATAACAAAGCCATTCATGGGGTTGCATCCAATTCATTCATTAAAAAAAACATTTTTACTTAGTAAATTTACTTGCCACGTCTCTCTCTCTCCGTGCACTGCTAACAGTGGCTTAGCGTCGCGTTCATGATACTCGTTGGCTCTTTCGGTGACTTCACCCAAAAGACCGGACGAATTTGAATCCCTGCAGTGACGAAAGCTTTAGCTCAAGATTGAGTGCTGTTCGTTGTTGTTGTTGCTGGTCACTGGCCAACCACTTGTGCCCCCTCGACCGGACAAGAGCTTCGTTGCTCATCGGATTCATCCTTCCCCCCCGTGCCCCCCGTGCCCCCCGCGCGTCTCGCAAGCACTCCGAGGTCCAAGAAAGAAGTATTCGATTTAAAGCTTTCGTGACTGCAATGATTCATCTTCTTTGGTTCTTTCGGTAAAGTCACGTAGAATGAGAATAAAATAATAAATTGATAAAATAAAATAGCAATAATATTCTCACGACGTTTCGGCCACAACACAAGCGGCCCTCATCAGGTGAAGGGAGCGAGACTGTCTGGTAGGACAACACTCCAGCGCTGTCCTACCAGACAGTCTCGCTCCCTTCACCTGATGAAGGCCGCTTGTGTTGTGGCCGAAACGTCGTGAGAATATTATTGTTATTTTATTTTATCAATTTATTATTTTATTCTCATTCTACGTGACTTTACCGAAAGAACCAAAGAAGAAGAAAAAAGAAGTATTCGCCGGGAGAAGCCGCACATAGTGACGGAACAGTGGATGGGAGGGTTAAAACTACGTGGCCGGGAGTCGGAGCCATTCCCCCGTACACCTTGGGGTGCGACAGGGATGTCCTCTGGCTCCCACATTATTTAACGTCTATTTTGACCACGTAGTTCGTGAAGCCTTCAAAAGCCCTACCGGGGGAATCTCCATATGGTAGAGATATAATGGGAGGTTGATCGATGCCCGGGTGCGGTCAAGGGATGGCTCCCTATTGCTCAACCACGTTATGTATGCCGATGATTTGGTAATAGCTGCTCAGTCAGAGGAGGAGTTGGAGACGCTGCTGCTGAGACTGGAGCGTGCCACTAAGAGGTGGGGCCTTACCATCAGCCCCACCAAAACTAAGCACCTGCCTGGGTATTTTGTACCATCGGACACTCCACCACCACAACTCCCAATCGGTGATGGGGTTTAGTTGTGGAGAGAGTTGGAGAGTTTCCCATACCTGGGCAGTGTGCTTATGACTGGCTCCAGTTTAACAGCAGAGGTCTCACTCCAAATCAGTCGAGCGGCAATATCTTTTCATCGGTTGCGTAACGCTGTGTGGAAGCTACCTGGTCTGTCGCTCCGGACTAAGCTTCAGGTCTTCTCGGCCACGGTCATTCCCTCCCTTCTCTACGCTTGCGAAACGTGGACCCCACCCTCCTAATGGAACATCTTCGCCGGTTGGAAACATTTAGGCTGGCCTGCCTACGAAACCATCCTGGGTTTAACCTGCAGGCTGGATTGTGTGAGGAGCTCACAAATCCTTGAAAGATCTGGGCAGGGTCCCATCGTTGAGCTCCTCCGGCAGGCAAGGCTGCGATGGCCGGGTCATGTAGCCCGCATGCCCAGCCACCGCATGCCGAAACAGCTTTTGTTTGGCCGGATTGAGGGGGCTAAGCGGGCGCGGCACGGGCTAGAGAAGAGATGGAGTGATGTGGTACAGGATGACGTGGAGCTGAGTGGACTTGCCGATGACTGGTACCAGCGGTGTCAAGATCGGCCTCTGTGGAGGAGGCTCGTGAAGGATGCTACTGGGCAGTTGGAGGCAGTCGCCCTCCAACAACAACGGAGGGCGGAGGAGTGACGCTCACAACAACGAGCGGAGCGCCGGGTGGCTAAAGCACAGCAGGTTGGCACAGTAGGGGGCACAGGTGGTGCATCAGCCAGTCATCTCAGTCATCTCATTCATCTCAGTCAGTCGACCCGTGGCACCTGCTGGGTCTGCCCAGTGACCTCCTGCCAGCGGGCGTTCAACACTTCACGTGGCCTCAAGGTGCACATAGCCTGGCACAAGCGTCGTGGTGACGTCACCGCCACTTAGTGGCGAATGGCGGTTGTTGTTGTATGTATGTGTGTATGTATGTGTGTATGTGTGTATGTATGTGTGTGTATGTGTGTGTATGTGTGTGTATGTGGGTGTGTGTATGTGTGTATGTGTGTGTAAGTGTGTGTATGTATGTGTGTATGTGTGTGTAAGTGTGTGTATGTATGTGTGTGTATGTGTGTACACTCTGTGTAGGTATGTGTGTGTGTGTGTCTGTGTGTTTGTGTGTCTGTGTGTGTGTGTGTGTCACGGTAGTGTAGTGGTTAGCGCTACGCTGCGCTATGAACCTGGCGACCCGGGTTCGATTCCCGCTCACGGCCAACACCAGTGACGATTATCTGAACCGGTCCCAGGCCTCCCCTAGGTCGACTCAGCCTCAAATGAGTACCTGGCGCGGTGTGTAGTAAACATCGCTATCACTGGGGAGACAAAGGCGGTCGGGCGTGGTGCTGGCCACCCACCCCCTCGTGTACCGTTCCGGCCTTCATAGGTGCTCGCTAACAGCACTTGCCCCTACAGTCTGTTAAGGCTACATGGGGGATCTTTGTCTTTGTATGTGTTTACACTCTGTGTAGGTATGTGTGTGTGTATGGGTGTGTGTGTGTATGGGTGTGTGTGTATGTATGTGTGTGTATGTGTGTGTATGTGTGTGTATGTGTGTACACTCTGTGTAGGTATGTAGGTATGTGTATGTGTGTGTTTATCACCAGCTTGACATTCTATAATATGAAAAATAGAAGTTGTAAAGAGCAGCTAATGCTGCAGGTGATTCCCCTAAGTGACGTCTCCTGTTGATTCTAGTTTCAGCTGAACTCGACTGATACTCTACTCTACAATAATAATAATATTATTATTCTTCTTCTACGATACTAGATACTATTGTACTACAAATTCAACACGATATACTTTATTACTTGAAATCATTATACGATATACTACATCCACATACTCGCCCACTAACCCACCCACTCACTCACCCACCCACTCACTCACCCACTCACCCACTCACCCACTCATTCACCCACTCACCCACTCACTCACCCACCCACTCACTCACTCACCCACCCACTCACTCACCCACCCACTCACCCACCCACTCACCCACGCACTCACTCACTCACCCACCCACCCACTCACCCACTCACCCACCCACTCACCCACTCACCAACCCACCCACCCACTCACCCACTCACCCACTCACCCACTGACTCACCCACTCACTCACCCACTCACCCACCCACTCACTCACCCACCCACTCACTCACCCACTCACTCACCCACTCACTCACCCACCCACTCACCCACTCACTCACCCACCCACTCACTCGCTCACCCACCCACTCACCCACCCACCCACTAACCAACTCACTCACTCACCCACCCACTCACTCACCCAATCACTCACCCACCCACTCACTCGCTCACCCACCCACCCACCCACTCACCCACCCACCCACCCACTCACCCACCCACTAACCCACCCACCCACTAACCAACTCACTCACTCACCCACCCACTCACTCACCCACCAACCCACTCACTCGCTCACCCACCCACCCACCCACCCACTCACCCACCCACCCACTCACCCACCCACTAACCCACTCACTCACCCACTCACCCACTCACTCACCCACTCACCCACTCACCCACCCACCCACTCACCCACCCACTCACCCACTCACTCACTCACCCACCCACCCACCCACTCACCCACCCACTCACCCACTCACCCACTCACTCACCCACCCACCCACCCACTCACCCACCCACCCACTCACCCACTCACCCACCCACCCACTCACCCACTCACCCACTCACCCACCCACTCACCCACCCACTCACTCACCCACTCACTCACCCGCTCACCCACTCACCCCACTCACTCACCCACCCACTCACCCACTCACTCACCCACTCACTCACCCACCCACTCACTCACCCACCCAACCACTCACTCACCCACCCACCCACCCACTCACCCACCCACTCACTCACTCACCCACTCACCCACCCACCCACTCACCCACCCACTCACTCACCCACTCACCCATTCACCTACTCACTCACCCACTCACTCACTCACTCACCCACTCACCCAATCACTCACCCACTCACTCACCCACTCACCCATTCACTCACTCACCCACTCACCCACTCACCTACTCACCCACCCACTCACCCACTCACCCAATCACTCACCCACTCACTCACCCACTCACCCATTCACTCACTCACCCACTCACCCACTCACCTACTCACCCACCCACTCACCCACTCACTCACTCACCCACTCACCCACTCACTCACCCACTCACCCACTCACCCCACCCACTCACTCACCCACCCGCTCACTCACCCACTCACCCACCCACTCACCCACTCACCCACCCACTCACTCACTCACCCACTCACCTACTCACCCACTCACTCACCCACTCACCCACCCACTCACCCACTCACTCACCCACTCACCCACCCACCCACTTACCCACTCACCCACCCACCCACTCACCCACTCACTGACCCACCCACCCACTCACCCACTCACTGACCCACCCACCCACTCACCCACCCACTCACCCACTCACTCACCCACTCACCCACCCACTCACTCACCCACCCACTCACTCACCCACTCACCCACTCACCCACCCACCCACTCACTCACCCACTCACCTCACCCACCCACCCACTCACCCACTTACCCACTCACCCACCAACCCACTCACCCACCCACTCACCCACTCACCCACTCACCCACCCACCCACTCACCCACTAACTCACTCACCCACCCACCCACCCACTCACCCACCCACCCACTCACCCACCCACTCACCCACTCACTCACTCACCCACCCACTCACCCACCCACTCACCCACTCACCCACTCACTCACCCACTCACTCACCCACCCCACCCACTCACTCACCCATCCACTCACTCACCCACTCACCCACTCACTCACTCACCCACCCACCCACTCACCTACTCACTCACTCACTCACCTACTCACCCACCCACCCACTCACCCACTCACCCACCCACCCACTCACTCACTCACTCACCCACCCACCCACTCACCCACCCACCCACTCACCCACTCACTCACCCACCCACCCACCCACTCACTCACTCACTCACCCACCCACTCACCCACTCACCCACCCACTCACTCACTCACCCACCCACTCACCCACTCACTCACTCACCCACTCACTCACCCACTCACTCACTCACCCACTCACCTACTCACCCACCCACTCACCCACTCACCCCACCCACTCACTCACCCACCCGCTCACTCACCCACTCACCCACCCACTCACCCACTCACTCACCCACCCACCCACTCACTCACCCACTCACTCACCCACTCACCCACCCACCCACTTACCCACTCACCCACCCACTCACCCACTCACTGACCCACCCACCCACTCACTTACCCACTCACCCACCCACCCACTCACCCACTCACCCACCCACCCACTCACCCACTCACTCACCCACTCACCCACTAACCCACCCACTCACCCACCCACTCACCCACCCACTCACCCACTCACTCACTCACCCACTCACCCACTCACTCACTCACCCACCCACCCACTCACCCACTAACCCACCCACTCACCCACCCACTCACTCACTCACCTACTCACTCACCCACTCACTCACCCACCCACCCACTCACCTACTCACTCACTCACCTACTCACCCACCCACCCACTCACCCACTCACCCACCCACCCACTCACTCACTCACCCACTCACTCACCCACTCACCTCACTCACCCACCCACTCACCTCACTCACCCACCCACTCACTCACCCACCCACTCACCCACTCACCCACCCACTCACCCACCCACTCACCCACTCACTCACCCACTCACTAACCCATTGACTCATCTCGAAACTTTACCATTGCAACTTCTGTATTTCCACCCCCATCACCACCACCCCATCACCACCACCAATCACTATCGATACCTAAATCTGCGCCCACAGCCCTCTGCTGCCATGGTGACGTCACCCTACTGCTGCTGCTATTTAAGACCGTGAGCAAGTAGAAAGAGCTTCACCATTCTGTCGAAGTGATCCGTCTCGCTTGATGTTATTACAAGCAAATCCTCAAACAACTCCAGTTATAAATGGATAAAGTAATGAACGATTTAGTCGTTCGTCAGCGTAACACTTTTTTGCTGATTGGCCGTATTGGGTGGTGGTGGGTTACAGCTCAGTCTTAAGCAATATTGTTCGTGAAAAGCCTGCTACTACGTGTTAAACAGGTACTACATCTACTACAGCAACTACCACTACTACTACCACTAGTACTACCACTACTACCACTACTACACCTATCACTACTACTACCACCACTACTACTACCACTACTACTCCAGCTACCACTACTACTACACCTACCATTACTACTACACCTACCACTACTACTACAACTACTACTACCACTACTACTACCACTACACCTAACACAACTACTACAGCTACCACTACTACCACTACTACTACCACTACACCTAACACAACTACTACAGCTACCACTACTACTACACCTACCACTGCTACTACCACTACTACTACCATTACTACCACTACTACTACCACTACTACTACCATTACTACTACTACCACTACTACTACCACTACTACTACACCTACCACTACTACTACACCTACCACTACTACTACCACTACTACTACCATTACTACTACTACCACTACTACTACCACTACTACTACACCTACCACTACTACTACACCTACCACTACTACTACACCTACCACTACTACTACCACTACTACTACACCTACTACTACTACTACCACTACACCTACCACAACTACTACCACTACTACTACCACTACTAATACACCTACAGCCCTGCTAGAGGCTACCTGGGGTAGCTTTGTCTGTGTCTGTGTAACTGCACTTGCCCCTACAGCCCTGCTAGAGGCTACCTGGGGGAGCTTTGTCTGTGTCTGTGTGACTGCACTTGCCCCTACAGCCCTGCTAGAGGCTACCTGGAGGAGCTTTGTCTCTGTGTCTGTGTAACAGCACTTGCCCCTACAGCCCTGCTAGAGGCTACCTGGGGGAGCTTTGTCTGTGTCTGTGTGACTGCACTTGCCCCTACAGCGCTGCTAGAGGTTACCTGGAGTAGCTTTGTCTGTGTCTGTGTAACTACACTTGCCCCTACAGCCCTGCTAGAGGCTACCTGGGGGAGCTTTGTCTTTGTCTGTGTGACTGCACTTGCCCCTACAGCCCTGCTAGAGGCTACCTGGGGGAGCTTTGTCTGTGTCTGTGTGACTGCACTTGCCCCTACAGCCCTGCTAGAGGCTACCTGGGGTAACTTTGTCTCTGTGTCTGTGTGACTGCACTTGCCCCTACAGCCCTGCTAGAGGCTACCTGAGGGAGCTTTGTCTCTCTCTGTGTAACACAGCACTTGCCCCTACAGCCCTGCTAGAGGCTACCTGGGGGAGCTTTGTCTGTGTCTGTGTAACTGCACTTGCCCCTACAGCACTGCTAGAGGCTACCTGGGGGAGCTTTGTCTGTGTCTGTGTAACTGCACTTGCCCCTACAGCCCTGCTAGAGGCTACCTGGGGGAGCTTTGTCTGTCTCTGTGTGTGACTGCACTTGTCCCTACAGCCCTGCTAGAGGCTACCTGGGGGAGCTTTGTCTGTGTCTGTGTAACTGCACTTGCCCCTAGGGCCCTGCTAGAGGCTACCTGGGGGAGCTTTGTCTGTGTCTGTGTTACTGCACTTGCCCCTACGGCCCTGCTAGAGGCTACCTGGGGTAGCTTTGTCTGTGTCTGTGTAACTGCACTTGTCCCTACAGCCCTGCTAGAGGCTACCTGGGGGAGCTTTGTCTGTGTCTGTGTAACAGCACTTGCCCCTACAGCCCTGCTAGAGGCTACCTGGGGGACCTTTGTCTGTGTGTCTGTGTGACTGCACTTGCCCCTACAGCCCTGCTAGAGGCTACCTGGGGTAGCTTTGTCTGTGTCTGTGTTACTGCACTTGCCCCTACAGCCCTACTAAAGGCTACCTGGGGAAGCTTTGTCTGTGTGTCTGTGTGACTGCACTTGCCCCTACAGCCCTGCTAGAGGCTACCTGGGGGAGCTTTGTCTGTGTGTCTGTGTAACTGCACTTGCCCCTACAGCCCTGCTAAAGGCTACCTGGGGGAGCTTTGTCTGTGTTTGTGTGACTGCACCTGCCCCTACAGCCCTGCTAGAGGCTACCTGGGGGAGCTTTGTCTGTGTGTCTGTGTAACTGCACTTGCCCCTACAGCCCTGCTAGAGGCTACCTGGGGGAGCTTTGTCTGTGGCTGTGTGACTGCACTTGCCCCTACAGCCCTGCTAAAGGCTACCTGGGGCAGCTTTGTCTGTATGTCTGTGTGACTGCACTTGCCCCTACAGCCCTGCTAGAGGCTACCTGGGGGAGCTTTGTCTGTGTCTGTGTAACTGCACTTGCCCTTACAGCCCTGCTAGAGGCTACCTGGGGGAGCTTTGTCTTTGTCTGTGTCTGTGTAACTGCACTTGCCCCTACAGCCCTGCTAGAGGCTACCTGGGGGAGCTTTGTCTGTGTCTGTGTAACTGCACTTGCCCCTACAGCTCTGCTAGAGGCTACCTGGGGGAGCTTTGTCTGTGTCTGTATAACTGCACTTGCCCCTACAGCCCTGCTAGAGGCTACCTGGGGGAGCTTTGTCTGTGTCTGTGTAACTGCACTTGCCCCTACAGCCCTGCCAGAGGCTACCTGGGGGAGCTTTGTCTGTGTCTGTGTAACTGCACTTGCCCCTACAGCCCTGCTAGAGGCTACCTGGGGGAGCTTTGTCTGTGTCTGTGTGACTGCACTTGCCCCTACAGCCCTGCCAGAGGCTACCTGGGGGAGCTTTGTCTGTGTCTGTGTAACTGCACTTGCCCCTACAGCCCTGCTAGAGGCTACCTGGGGGAGCTTTGTCTGTGTCTGTGTGACTGCACTTGCCCCTACAGCTCTGCTAGAGGCTACCTGGGGGAGCTTTGTCTGTGTGTCTGTGAAACTGCACTTGCCCCTACAGCCCTGCTAGAGGCTACCTGGGGTAGCTTTGTCTGTGTCTGTGTGTGACTGCACTTGCCCTTACAGCCCTGCTAGAGGCTACCTGGGGGAGCTTTGTCTGTGTCTGTGTGTGACTGCACTTGCCCCTACAGCCCTGCTAGAGGCTACCTGGGGGAGCTTTGTCTGTGTCTGTGTGACTGCACTTGCCCCTACAGCTCTGCTAGAGGCTACCTGGGGGAGCTTTGTCTGTGTGTCTGTGAAACTGCACTTGCCCCTACAGCCCTGCTAGAGGCTACCTGGGGTAGCTTTGTCTGTGTCTGTGTGTGACTGCACTTGCCCCTACAGCCCTGCTAGAGGCTACCTGGGGGAGCTTTGTCTGTGTCTGTGTGTGACTGCACTTGCCCCTACAGCCCTGCTAGAGGCTACCTGGGGTAGCTTTGTCTGTGTCTGTGTGTGACTGCACTTGCCCCTACAGCCCTGCTAGAGGCTACCTGGGGTAGCTTTGTCTGTGTCTGTGTGTGACTGCACTTGCCCCTACAGCCCTGCTAGAGGCTACCTGGGGGAGCTTTGTCTGTGTCTGTGTGTGACTGCACTTGCCCCTACAGCCCTGCTAGAGGCTACCTGGGGGAGCTTTGTCTGTGTCTGTGTGTGACTGCACTTGCCCCTACAGCCCTGCTAGAGGCTACCTGGGGGAGCTTTGTCTGTGTGTCTGTGTGACTGCACTTGCCCCTACAGCTCTGCTAGAGGCTACCTGGGGGAGCTTTGTCTGTGTCTGTGTGACTGCACTTGCCCCTACAGCCCTGCCAGAGGCTACCTGGGGGTGCTTTGTCTGTGTCTGTATAACTGCACTTGCCCCTACAGCCCTGCTAGAGGCTACCTGGGGAAGCTTTGTCTGTGTCTGTGTGACTGCACTTGCCCCTACAGCCCTGCTAGAGGCTACCTGGGGGAGCTTTGTCTGTGTCTGTGTGTGACTGCACTTGCCCCTACAGCCCTGCTAGAGGCTACCTGGGGGAGCTTTGTCTGTGTTTGTTTTGTCATCTGCAGCGATTTGAAAGCAGAAGTTGACCCGGATCGAAAGTTTCGATTCTGCTGCGTCCAAGGCCCCCAGCTGCTGATACCACCACAGGCACCACCACAGGTACCACAGGTACCACTACAGGTACCACTGGTATCACTACTACCACTACTACCACTACTACCACTACTACCACTACAGGTACCACTACAGGTACCACTGGTAGCCACTACTACCACTACAGGTACCACTGGTATCACTGGTAACACTACTACCACTATTACCACTACAGGTACCACTACAGGTACCACTGGTAGCCACTACTACCACTACTACCACTACAGGTACCACTGGTACCACTACTACCACTACTACAGGTACCACTGGTACCACTACTACCACTACTACAGGTACCACTGGTACCACTACTACCACTACAGGTACCACTGGTACCACTGGTACCACTACAGGTACCACTGGTACCACTACAGGTACCACTACAGGTACCACTACAGGTACCACTACAGGTACCACTACTACCACTACTACCACTACTACCACTACAGGTATCACTACAGGTACCACTACAGGTACCACTGGTAGCCACTACAGGTACCACTATAGGTACCACTGGTAGCCACTACAGGTACCACTGGTACCACCACAGGTACCACTGGTATCACTACTACCACTACTACCACTACAGGTACCACTGGTAGCCACTACTACCACTACTACCACTACAGGTACCACTGGTAGCCACTACTACCACTACTACCACTACAGGTACCACCACAGGTACCACTGGTAGCCACTACTACCACTACAGGTACCACCACAGGTACCACTGGTAGCCACTACTACCACTATTACCACTACAGGTACCACTGGTATCACTGGTAACACTACTACCACTATTACCACTACAGGTACCACTGGTATCACTGGTATCACTACTACCACTACAGGTACCACTACAGGTACCACCACAGGTACCACTGGTAGCCACTACTACCACTTCAGGTACCACTACAGGTACCACTGGTAGCCACTACTACCACTACAGGTACCACCACAGGTACCACTGGTAGCCACTACTACCACTACAGGTACCACTGGTATCACTACTACCACCACAGGTACCACTGGTAGCCACTACTACCACTACTACAGGTACCACTGGTAGCCACTACTACCACTACTACCACTACAGGTACCACTGGTACCACTGGTACCACTACAGGTACCACTACAGGTACCACTACTACAACTATTACCACTACAGGTACCACTGGTAGCCACTACTACCACTACTACCACTACAGGTACCACTGGTAGCCACTACTACCACTACTACCACTACAGGTACCACTACAGGTACCACTACAGGTACCACTGGTACCACTACTACCACTACAGGTACCACTACAGGTACCACTGGTACCACTACTACCACCACAGGTACCACTACAGGTACCACTACTACCACTACAGGTACCACTACTACCACTACAGGTACCACTACAGGTACCACTACAGGGACCACTACTACCACTACTACCACTACTACCACTACAGGTACCACTACTACCACTACAGGTACCACTACTACCACTACAGGTACCACTACAGGTACCACTACAGGGACCACTACTACCACTACAGGTACCACTACTACCACTACAGGTACCACTACTACCACTACAGGTACCACTATAGGTGCCACTGGTACTACTACAGGTACCACTACTACCACTACAGGTACCATTACAGGTACCACTACAGGGACCACTACAGGTACCACTGGTACCACTGGTACCACTACTACCACTACTACCACCACAGGTACCACTGGTACTACTACAGGTACCACTACTACCACTACTACCACTACAGGTACCAGTGGTACTATAACAGGTACCACTACAGGTACCACTGGTATCACTACTACCACTACTACCACTACAGGTACCACTGGTACTACTACAGGTACCACTACAGGTACCACTACAGATACCACAGGTACCACTGGTATCACTACTACCACTACTACCACTACAGGTACCACTGGTATCACTACTACCACTACAGGTACCACAGGTACCACTACAGGTACTACTACAGGTACCACTGGTACCACTACTACTACTACCACTACAGGTACCACTGGTACCACTACTACCACTACTACCACCACAGGTGACACCACAGGTACCACTGGTATCACTACTACTACAGGTATCACTACTACTACTACAGGGACCACTGGTACCCCTACAGGTACCACTACAGGTACCACTACAGGTACCAATACTACTACTACCACTACAGGTACCACTGGCACTACTACAGGTACCACTACAGGTACTACTACAGGTACCATTGGTACCACTACAGGTATCACTACAGGTTCCACTACAGGTACCAGTGGTAACACTACTACCACTACTACCACTACAGGTACCACTACAGGTACCACTACAGGTACCACTACAGGTACCACTACTACTACTACAGGTACTACTACTACCACTACTACTACACCTACCACTACTACTACCACTACTACTACTACCACTACTACTACCACTACTACTACCACTACTACACCTACCACTACTACTACACCTACCACTACACCTACCACTACTACTACACCTGTGTGTGTGTGTCTGTGTGTGTATCTGTATATATCTGTGTGTGTGTGTGTATCTGTGTCTGTGTGTATCTGTGTCTGTGTCTGTATCTGTGTCTGTCTGTGTGTCTGTGTCTGTGTGTGTGTCTGTGTCTGTGTGTGTGTCTGTGTGTCTGTGTGCGTGTCTGTGTGTGTCTGTATGGCAATGTAGGGGGTACAGGTGGTGCATCAGCCACTCATCTCAGTCAGTCGACCCGTGGCACCTGCTGGGTCTGCCCCGTGACCTCCTGCCAGCGGGCGTTCGACACTTCACGTGGCCTCAAGGTGCACATAGCCTGGCACAAGCGTCGTGGTGACGTCACCGCCACTTAGTGGCGAATGGCGGTTGTTGTTGTGTGTGTGTGTATGTGTGTCTGTGTGTGTATCTGTGTGTGTGTCTGTGTGTGTATCTGTGTGTGTGTATCTGTGTGTGTGTTTCTGTGTGTGTATCTGTGTGTGTCTCTGTGTCTGTGTGTGTGTATATCTGTGTGTGTATCTGTGTGTGTGTATCTGTGTGTGTATCTGTGTGTGAGTGTGTGTATCTGTGTGTGAGTGTGTGTGTATGTGTGTATCTGTGTGTGTATCTATGTGTGTATCTGTGTGTGTATCTGTATGTGAGTGTGTGTATCTGTGTGTGAGTGTGTGTGTATCTGTGTGTATGTGTGTATCTGTGTGTGTGTGTATCTGTGTGTGTATCTGTGTGTGTGAATCTGTGTGTGTGTGTATATGTGTGTGTCTGTGTGTGTGTATCTGTGTGTGTGTATCTGTGTGTGTGTCTGTGTGTGTATCTGTGTGTGTGTATCTGTATATATCTGTGTGTGTCTGTGTGTGTCTGTGTGTGTCTGTGTGTGTGTATCTGTGTGTGTCTGTGTGTGTGTCTGTGTGTGTGTCTGTGTGTGTGTGTGTATCTGTATTTATCTGTGTGTGTGTGTGTATCTGTGTGTCTGTGTGTGTGTGTATCTGTATATATCTGTGTGTGTATCTGTGTGTCTGTGTGTGTGTATCTGTGTGTCTGTGTGTGTGTGTATCTGTATATATCTGTGTGTGTATCTGTGTGTCTGTGTGTGTGTATCTGTGTGTCTGTGTGTGTGTGTATCTGTATATATCTGTGTGTGTCTGTCTCTGTCCGCCGTTCAACATGCGATAGACCCCTTGGCAGCCTGGTTGCACTGCAGAACAAGGCGCGGAGTCCGACGTTCCGTTCCCTGACCTACCCCAGCGTGCGTCAGTGTGGAGCAACTCGTTGCATCCCCCATGTATCACGGAAGGTGAGCGAGAGAGTGGAGGAAGTAGTGGTGGTGGTACCACAACCACCACCACTACCACAACTACCACCACTACCACCACTACCACTACCACAACCACCACCACTACCACAACTATCACTATCACAACTATCACCACCACCACTATCACTACCACTACTACCACCACTACTACTACCACAACTATCACCACTACCACTACTATCACTACCACCACTATCACCACTACCACTACTATCACTACCACAACTATCACCACTACCACTACTATCACTACCACCACTACCACAACTATCACTACTACTACTACCACTACTACTACCACTACTACTACTAGTACAACTACTACTACCACTACTACCACAACTATCACTATCACTACCACTAATACTACTACTACTACCACTAGTACTACTACTACCACTACTACTACCACTACTACTACCACTACTACTACCACTACTACTACCACTACTATCACTACTAGTACCACTACTACAACTACCACTACTACTACCACTACTACTACTACCACCACTACTACCACTACTATCACTAGTACTACCACAACTATCACTACCACTACTACTACCACTACTATCACTACTACTACCACTACTACCACTAGTACTACTACCACTACTATCACTACTAGTACCACTACTACAACTACCACTACTACTACTACTACCACTACTACTACCACTACTACCACCACTACTACCACTACTACCACTACCACATCTATCACTATCACTACTACTACCACTACTATCACTACTACCACCACTACTACAACTATCACTACTACAACTACCACTACTACCACTACTACCACAACTATCACTACCACTACTACTACCACTACTACTACCACTACTACTACCACTACTATCACTACTACTACCACTACTACCACTACTGATGATGATGCTGCTGATGATGATGATGATAATGCTGATGATGATGCTGATGATGCTACTGATGATGATGATGAAGCTACTGATGATGATGCTACTGATGCTGCTGCTGATGATGATGGTGCTGATGATGATGATGGTGCTGATGATGATGATGCTACTGATGATGATGCTGCTGATGATGCTACTGATGATGATGCTACTAATGATGATGCTACTGATGATGCTACTGATGATGATGCTACTGATGATGATGCTGCTGATGATGATGATGATGATAATGCTGATGATGATGCTGATGATGCTACTGATGATGATGATGAAGCTACTGATGATAATGCTACTGATGCTGCTGCTGATGATGATGGTGCTGATGATGATGATGGTGCTGATGATGACGATGATGATGATGGTGTTGATGATGATGATGGTGCTGATGATGACGATGATGCTACTGATGATGCTACTGATGATGATGCTGATGATGATGCTACTAATGATGATGCTACTGATGATGATGCTACTGATGATGCTACTGATGATGATGCTACTGATGATGATGCTGCTGCTGATGATGATGATGATGGTGCTGATGATGATGCTGATGATGCTACTGATGATGATGATGAAGCTACTGATGATGATGCTGCTGATGATGGTGCTGATGATGATGCTGATGATGCTACTGATGATGCTACTGATGATGATGCTACTGATGATGATGCTGCTGATGATGATGCTGCTGCTGATGATGATGCTGATGATGATGCTGAATCTCCATTCGCCACCAGATCAATCATTTACTGGACACCGATGCAGTATAGCGCGCCCAGCATTTACCGAAACGTCATCCACTAGCAAGAGAGAGGTGGGATCAGCTAATTCACTTTCTGCGAGAGAGAGAGAGAGGCGATGGATACGGCGAGAGGTGAGTAGTGTATAGTGTAGTGTAGTAGTGTAGTGTATAGTGTAGTAGTGTATAGTGTAGTAGTGTATTGTATAGTGTAGTAGTGTATAGTGTAGTAGTGTATAGTGTAGTAGTGTATAGTGTAGTAGTGTATAGTGTAGTAGTGTATAGTGTAGTGTGTAGTGTAGTAGTGTATAGTGTAGTAGTGTATAGTGTAGTAGTGTATAGTGTAGTAGTGTATAGTGTAGTGTAGTAGTGTATAGTGTAGTGTATAGTGTAGCATATAGTGTAGTAGTGTAGTAGTGTAGTGTATAGTGTAGTGTAGTAGTGTAGTGTATAGTGTAGTGTATAGTGTAGTGTAGTAGTGTAGTGTATAGTGTAGTGTATAGTGTAGAGTATAGTAGTGTAGTAGTGTAGTGTATAGTGTAGTGTATAGTGTAGTGTATAGTGTAGTAGTGTATAGTGTAGTGTATAGTGTAGTGTAGTAGTGTAGTGTATAGTGTAGTGTAGTAGTGTAGTGTATAGTGTAGTAGTGTATAGTGTAGTGTGTAGTGTAGTAGTCTATAGTGTAGTAGTGTATAGTGTAGTAGTGTATAGTGTAGTAGTGTATAGTGTAGTAGTGTATAGTGTAGTAGTGTATAGTGTAGTAGTGTATAGTATAGTGTAGTAGTGTATAGTGTAGTGTAGTAGTGTATAGTGTAGTGTGCATAGTGTATAGTGTAGTAGTGTATAGTGTAGTAGTGTATAGTATAGTGTAGTAATGTATAGTGTAGTGTAGTAGTGTATAGTGTAGTAGTGTATAGTGTAGTAGTGTATAGTGTAGTGTAGTAGTGTATAGTGTAGTAGTGTATAGTGTAGTAGTGTATAGTGTAGTAGTGTATAGTGTAGTAGTGTACAGTGTAGTGTAGTAGTGTATAGTGTAGTGTAGTAGTGTATAGTGTAGTAGTGTATAGTATAGTAGTGTATAGTGTAGTAGTGTATAGTGTAGTAGTGTATAGTGTAGTAGTGTATAGTGTAGTAGTGTATAGTGTAGTAGTGTATAGTGTAGTAGTGTATAGTGTATTAGTGTATAGTGTAGTAGTGTATAGTGTAGTAGTGTATAGTGTAGTAGTGTATAGTGTAGTGTAGTAGTGTATTAGTGTATAGTGTAGTAGTGTATAGTGTAGTAGTGTATAGTGTAGTAGTGTATAGTGTAGTAGTGTATAGTGTAGTGTATAGTGTAGTAGTGTATAGTGTAGTAGTGTATAGTGTAGTAGTGTAAAGTGTAGTAGTGTATAGTGTAGTAGTGTATAGTGTAGTAGTGTATAGTGTAGTAGTGTATAGTGTAGTAGTGTATAGTGTAGTGTATAGTGTAGTAGTGTATAGTGTAGTGTAGTAGTGTATAGTATAGTAGTGTATAGTGTAGTAGTGTATAGTGTAGTAGTGTATAGTGTAGTAGTGTATAGTGTAGTAGTGTATAGTGTAGTAGTGTATAGTGTAGTGTAGTAGTGTATAGTGTAGTAGTGTATAGTGTAGTAGTGTATAGTGTAGTAGTGTATAGTGTAGTAGTGTATAGTGTAGTAGTGTATAGTGTAGTAGTGTATAGTGTATAGTATAGTGTAGTAGTGTATAGTGTAGTAGTGTATAGTGTAGTGTAGTAGTGTATAGTGTAGTAGTGTATAGTGTATAATGTAGTAGTGTATAGTGTAGTAGTGTATAGTGTAGTAGTGTATAGTGTAGTGTAGTAGTGTATAGTGTAGTGAATAGTGTAGAAGTTTATAGTGTAGTGTATAGTGTAGTAGTGTATAGTGTAGTAGTGTATAGTGTAGTAGTGTATAGTGTAGTAGTGTATAGTGTATAGTGTAATGTATAGTATAGTGTAGTAGTGTATAGTGTAGTAGTGTATAGTGTAATGTATAGTAAAGTGTTGTAGTTTATAGTGTAGTAGTGTATAGTGTAATGTATAGTATAGTGTAGTAGTGTATAGTGTAGTGTGTAGTGTAGTAGTGTATAGTGTAGTAGTGTATAGTGTATAGTGTAGTGTATAGTGTAGTGTATAGTGTAGTAGTGTATAGTGTAGTAGTGTATAGTGTAGTAGTGTATAGTGTAGTAGTGTATAGTGGAGTAGTGTATAGTGTAGTGTATAGTGTAGTAGTGTATAGTGTATAATGTAGTAGTGTAGTAGTGTATAGTATAGTGTAGTAGTGTATTGTGTAGTAGTGTATAGTGTAGTAGTCTATAGTATAGTAGTGTATAGTATAGTGTAGTTGTGTATAGTGTAGTAGTTTATAGTGTAGTGTATAGTGTAGTAGTGTATAGTGTAGTAGTGTATAGTGTAGTAGTGTATAGTGTAGTAGTGTATAGTGTAGTAGTATAGTAGTGTATAGTGTAGTAGTGTATAGTGTAGTGTATAGTGTAGTAGTGTATAGTGTAGTAGTGTATAATGTAGTAGTGTATAGTGTAGTGTATAGTGTAGTAGTGTATAGTGTAGTAGTGTATAGTGTAGTAGTGTATAGTGTAGTAGTGTATAGTGTATAGTATAATGTAGTAGTGTATAGTGTAGTAGTGTATAGTGTAGTGTAGTGTATAGTATAGTGTATAGTGTAGTAGTGTATAGTGTAGTAGTGTATAGTGTAGTAGTGTAGTAGTGTATAGTGTAGTAGTGTATAGTGTAGTGTATAGTGTAGTAGTGTATAGTGTAGTAGTGTATAGTGTATAGTGTAGTAGTGTCGTAGTGTATAGTGTAGTGTATAGTGTAGTAGTGTTTAGTGTAGTAGTGTATAGTGTAGTAGTGTATAGTGTAGTGTATAGTGTAGTGTATAGTGTTTAGTGTAGTAGTGTATAATGTAGTAGTGTATAGTGTAATGTATAGTATAGTGTAGTAGTGTATAGTGTAGTAGTGTATAGTGTAGTAGTGTATAGTGTAGTAGTGTATAGTGTAGTAGTGTATAGTGTAGTAGTGTATAGTGTAGTAGTGTATAGTGTAGTAGTGTATAGTGTAGTGTATAGTGTATAGTGTAGTAGTGTATAGTGTAGTAGTGTATAGTGTATAGTATAATGTAGTATATAGTGTAGTAGTGTATAGTGTAGTAGTGTATAGTGTAGTGTAGTAGTGTATAGTGTAGTAGTGTATAGTGTAGTGTATAGTGTAGTAGTGTATAGTGTAGTAGTGTATAGTGTAGTGTATAGTGTAGTAGTGTATAGTGTAATGTATAGTATAGTGTAGTAGTGTATAGTGTAGTAGTGTATAGTGTAGTAGTATATAGTGTAGTAGTGTATAGTGTGGTAGTGTATAGTGTAGTGTATAGTATAGTGTAGTAGTGTATAGTGTAGTGTAGTAGTGTATAGTTTAATGTAGTATTGTAGTGTATAGTGTAGTAGTGTATAGTGTAGTAGTGTATAGTGTAGTAGTGTATAGTGTAGTAGTGTATAGTGTAGTAGTGTATAGTGTAGTAGTGTATAGTGTAGTAGTGTATAGTGTAGTAGTGTATAGTGTAGTAGTGTATAGTGTATAGTGTAATGTATAGTATAGTGTAGTAGTGTATAGTGTAGTAGTGTATAGTGTAGTAGTGTATAGTGTATAGTGTAATGTATAGTATAGTGTAGTAGTGTATAGTGTAGTAGTGTATAGTGTATAGTGTAATGTATAGTATAGTGTAGTAGTGTATAGTGTAGTAGTGTATAGTGTATAGTGTAGTGTATAGTATAGTGTAGTAGTGTATAGTGTAGTAGTGTATAGTGTAGTAGTATATAGTGTAGTAGTGTATAGTGTAGTAGTGTATAGTGTAGTAGTGTAGTAGTGTATAGTGTAGTAGTGTATAGTGTAGTGTATAATGTAGTGTATAGTGTAGTAGTGTATAGTGTAGTAGTGTATAGTGTAGTGTATAATGTAGTGTATAGTGTAGTAGTGTATAGTGTAGTAGTGTATAGTGTAGTAGTGTAGTAGTGTATAGTGTAGTAGTGTATAGTGTAGTGTAGTAGTGTATAGTGTAGTAGTGTAGTAGTGTATAGTGTAGTAGTGTATAGTATAATGTAGTATATAGTGTAGTAGTGTATAGTGTAGTGTAGCTTCACAGTGGAGTGGTAATCGGCGTCACCACGGCCTCCCCCAGTGCTCACCGTCCTGCTGCTGCTGCTGCTGCCGCCATTGGCCTCGTCATGGCCGGTGAAGACCGCCGATTCGCCGGTGATGAACACCGCCGATTCGCCGGTGATGAACACCGCCGATTCGCCGGTGAAGACCGCCGATTCGCCGGTGATGAACACCGCCGATACGCCGGTGATGACCGCGCCGGCCGGGAGCACGGTGCGTCTGGCATGCCGGTTCGATTGCGGTGGTGCCGGTGGTGCCGGTGGAGCCGGTGGTGCCGGTGAAGGCGGTGAAGGCGGTGGAGGTGGAGGCGGTGGTGGAGGTGGAGGCGGTGGAGGCGGTGGAGGTGGAGGCGGTGGTGGCGGTGGTGGAGGTGGTGGCAATTTGACGGTGCTGTGGGTGAGAGGAGACCACAATGAGGAGGTGAGGCGACACCCCAGGTAGCCTCTAGCAGGGCTGTAGGGGCAAGTGCAGTCACACAGACACAGGCAAAGCTACCCCCAGGTAGCCTCTAGCAGGGCTGTAGGGGCAAGTGCAGTCACACACAGACACAGGCAAAGCTAACCCCAGGTAGCCTCTAGCAGGGCTGTAGGGGCAAGTGCAGTCACACACAGACACAGGCAAAGCTACCCCCAGGTAGCCTCTGGCAGGGCTGTAGGGGCAAGTGCACTCACACACAGACACAGGCAAAGCTACCCCCAGGTAGCCTCTAGCAGGGCTGTAGGGGCAAGTGCAGTCACACACAGACACAGGCAAAGCTACCCCCAGGTAGCCTCTAGCAGGGCTGTAGGGGCAAGTGCAGTCACACACACAGACACAGACAAAGCTACCCCCAGGTAGCCTCTAGCAGGGCTGTAGGGGCAAGTGCAGTCACACACAGACACAGACAAAGCTCCCCCAGGTAGCCTCTAGCACGGCTGTAGGGGCAAGTGCAGTCACACACAGACACAGACAAAGCTACCCCCAGGTAGCCTCTATCGGGGCTGTAGGGGCAAGTGCAGTCACACACAGACACAGGCAAAGCTTCCCCAGGTAGCCTCTAGCAGGGCTGTAGGGGCAAGTGCAGTTACACACAGACACAGACAAAGCTACCCCCAGGTAGCCTCTAGCAGGGCTGTAGGGGCAAGTGCAGTCACACAAAGCTACCCCAGGTAGCCTCTAGCAGGGCTGTAGGGGCAAGTGCAGTCACACACAGACACAGACAAAACTACCCCAGGTAGCCTCTAGCAGGGCTGTAGGGGCAAGTGCAGTTACACAGACACAGACAAAGCTCCCCCAGGTAGCCTCTAGCAGGGCTGTAGGGGCAAGTGCAGTCACACACAGACACACAGACAAAGCTACCCCAGGTAGCCTCTATCGGGGCTGTAGGGGCAAGTGCAGTTACACAGACAAAGACAAAGGTCCTCCAGGTAGCCTCTAGCAGGGCTGTAGGGGCAAGTGCTGTTACACACAGACACAGACTAAGCTACCCCAGGTAGCCTCTAGCAGGGCTGTAGGGGCAAGTGCAGTCACACACAGACACAGACAAAGCTACCCCCAGGTAGCCTCTAGCAGGGCTGTAGGGGCAAGTGCAGTCACACACAGACACACAGACAAAGCTACCCCAGGTAGCCTCTAGCAGGGCTGTAGGGGCAAGTGCAGTCACACACAGAGACACAGACAAAGCTCCCCCAGGTAGCCTCTAGCAGGGCTGTAGGGGCAAGTGCAGTCACACACAGACACAGGCAAAGCTACCCCAGGTAGCCTCTAGCAGGGCTGTAGGGGCAAGTGCAGTCACACACAGACACAGGCAAAGCTACCCCCAGGTAGCCTCTAGCAGGGCTGTAGGGGCAAGTGCAGTTACACAGACAAAGACAAAGGTCCTCCAGGTAGCCTCTAGCAGGGCTGTAGGGGCAAGTGCTGTTACACACAGACACAGACTAAGCTACCCCAGGTAGCCTCTAGCAGGGCTGTAGGGGCAAGTGCAGTCACACACAGACACAGACAAAGCTACCCCCAGGTAGCCTCTAGCAGGGCTGTAGGGGCAAGTGCAGTCACACACAGACACAGACAAAGCTACCCCAGGTAGCCTCTAGCAGGGCTGTAGGGGCAAGTGCAGTCACACACAGAGACACAGACAAAGCTCCCCCAGGTAGCCTCTAGCAGGGCTGTAGGGGCAAGTGCAGTCACACACAGACACAGGCAAAGCTACCCCAGGTAGCCTCTAGCAGGGCTATAGGGGCAAGTGCAGTCACACACAGACACAGGCAAAGCTACCCCCAGGTAGCCTCTAGCAGGGCTGTAGGGGCAAGTGCAGTCACACACAGACACAGGCAAAGCTACCCCCAGGTAGCCTCTAGCAGGGCTGTAGGGGCAAGTGCAGTTACACAGACACAGACAAAGGTGACCCAGGTAGCCTCTAGCAGGGCTGTAGGGGCAAGTGCAGTTACACACTGACAAAGACAAAGGTGACCCAGGTAGCCTCTAGCAGGGCTGTAGGGGCAAGTGCAGTCACAAAGACACAGACAAAGCTCCCCCAGGTAGCCTCTAGCAGGGCTGTAGGGGCAAGTGCAGTTACACAGACACAGACAAAGCTCCCCCAGGTAGCTTCTAGCAGGGCTGTAGGGGCAAGTGCAGTTACACAGACACAGACAAAGCTCCCCCAGGTAGCCTCTAGCAGGGCTGTAGGGGCAAGTGGAGTTATAAAGACAAAACTAGTAGTTTAGAGTAGTACAGTGTAATGTATAGTATAGTGTAGTGTATAGTGTAGTGTATAGTGTTGTAGTTTATAGTGTAGTATATAGTGTAGTGTATAGTGTAGTGTATAGTGTAGTGTATAGTGTAGTGTCAAGTGTAGTGTATAGTGTATATTGAAGTGTACTGTATAGTGTAGTGTAAAGTGTATATTGTATTATAGTGTAGTGTATAGTGTAGCAGTGTATCGTGTAGTGTATAGTGTAGTGTATAGTATAGTGTAGTAGTGTGTAGTGTACAGTGTAGTGTGTAGTGTATAGTGTAGTGTACAGTGTAGTGTATAGTGTAGTGTACAGTGTGTAGTGTGCAGTGTAGCGTACAGTGTAGTGTGTGGTGTACAGTGCAGTGTACAGTGCAGCGTGCAGTGCAGCGTACAGTGTAGTGTACTGTATCGTGTTGAACTTCCTTCACACTGTAACCAGTTCAACCCCGCTCACAATACGCAGCGTCTCAGGCCCCTCCCACTCCCCCCCCACTGCTTACTCGACTCCTCCCCCTTTCCTCATCCCCCTCCCCCCATTACTTACTCGACTCCTCCCCCTTTCCTCCTCCCCCCTCCCCCCATTACTTACTCGACTCCTCCCCCTTTCCTCCTCCCCCCTCCCCCCATTACTTACTCGACTCCTCCCCCTTTCCTCCTCCCCCCTCCCCCCACTGCTTACTCGACTCCTCCCACTTTCCCCCTCCCCCCCACTGCTTACTCGACTCCTCCCCCTTTCCCCCTCCCCCCTCCCCCCACTGCTTACTCGACTCCTCCCCCTTTCCTCCTCCCCCTCCCCCCACTGCTTACTCGACTCCTCCCCCTTTCCTCCTCCCCCTCCCCCAATTATTTACTCTAACTCCTCCCCCTTTCCTCCTCCCCCTCCCCCCATTAATTACTCTAACTCCTCCCCCTTTCCTCCTCCCCCTCCCCCCATTACTTACTCTAACTCCTCCCCCTTTCCTCCTCCCCCCTCCCCCTCCCCCCCATTACTTACTCGACTCCTCCCCCTTTCCTCTTCCCCCCCCCACTGCTTACTCGACTCCTCCCCCTTTCCTCCTCCCCCTCCCCCCACTGCATACTCTAACTCCTCCCCCTTCCCCCTCCCCCTCCCCTTCACCCCATTACTTACTCTAACTCCTCCCCCTTTCCTCCTCCCCCCTCCCCCAATTACTTACTCTAACTCCTCCCCCTTTCCTCCTCCCCCCATTACTCTAACTCCTCCCCCTTTCCCCCATTACTCTAACTCCTCCCCCTTTCCTCTTTCCCCTCCCCCATTACTCTAACTCCTCCCCCTTTCCTCCTCCCCCAATTACTTACTCTAACTCCTCCCCCTTTCCTCCTCTCCCCCCATTACTTACTCTAACTCCTCCCCCTTTCCTCTTTCCCCTCCCCCATTACTCTAACTCCTCCCCCTTTCCCCCTCTCCCCCCATTACTTACTCTAACTCCTCCCCCTTTCCTCCTCCTCCTCCCCCCATTACTCTAACTCCTCCCCCTTTCCTCCTCCCCCCTCCCCCAATTACTTACTCTAACTCCTCCCCCTTTCCTCCTCCCCCTCCCCCCATTACTCTAACTCCTCCCCCTTTCCTCTTCCCCCTCCCCCCATTACTCTAACTCCTCCCCCTTTCCCCCATTACTCTAACTCCTCCCCCTTTCCTCTTTCCCCTCCCCCATTACTCTAACTCCTCCCCCTTTCCCCCATTACTCTAACTCCTCCCCCTTTCCCCCATTACTCTAACTCCTCCCCCTTTCCTCCTCCCCTTCCCCCATTACTCTAACTCCTCCCCCTTTCCTCCTCCTCCCCCCATTACTTTAACTCCTCCCCCTTTCCTCCTCCTCCTCCCCCCATTACTCTAACTCCTCCCCCTTTCCTCCTTCCCCCTCCCCCCCATTACTTACTCTAACTCCTCCCCCTTTCCCCCCCTCCCCCCATTACTCTAACTCCTCCCCCTTTCCCCCCCTCCCCCCATTACTCTAACTCCTCCCCCTTTCCTCCTCCCCCCTCCCCCCATTACTCTAACTCCTCCCCCTTTCCCCCCCTCCCCCCATTACTCTAACTCTTCCCCCTTTCCCCCCCTCCCCCCATTACTCTAACTCCTCCCCCTTCCCCCCTCCCCCATTACTCTAACTCCTCCCCCTTTCCCCTTCCCCCCATTACTTACTCTAACTCCTCCCCCTTTCCCCCTCCCCCCATTACTCTAACTCCTCCCCCTTTCCTCCTCCCCCCATTACTCTAACTCCTCCCCCTTTCCTCCTCCCCCCTCCACCAATTACTCTAACTCCTCCCCCTTTCCCCCATTACTCTAACTCCTCCCCCTTTCCTCTTTCCCCTCCCCCATTACTCTAACTCCTCCCCCTTTCCCCCATTACTCTAACTCCTCCCCCTTTCCTCCTCCCCCTCCCCCCATTACTCTAACTCCTCCCCCTTTCCCCCTCCCCCCATTACTCTAACTCCTCCCCCTTTCCTCCTCCCCCCATTACTCTAACTCCTCCCCCTTTCCTCCTCCCCCTCCTCCCCCCATTACTCTAACTCCTCCCCCTTTCCTCCTCCCCCTCCCCCCATTACTCTAACTCCTCCCCCTTTCCTCCTCCCCCCATTACTTACTCTAACTCCTCCCCCTTTCCTCCTCCCCCTCCTCCCCCCATTACTCTAACTCCTCCCCCTTTCCTCCTCCCCCTCCTCCCCCCATTACTCTAACTCCTCCCCCTTTCCTCCTCCCCCCATTACTCTAACTCCTCCCCCTTTCCTCCTCCCCCCATTACTTACTCTAACTCCTCCCCCTTTCCTCCTCCCCCCATTACTCTAACTCCTCCCCCTTTCCTCCTCCCCCCACTACTTACTCTAACTCCTCCCCCTTTCCTCCTCCCCCCATTACTCTAACTCCTCCCCCTTTCCGCCTCCCCCCATTACTCTAACTCCTCCCCCTTTCCTCCTCCCCCCATTACTTTAACTCCTCCCCCTTCCCCCCTCCCCCATTACTCTAACTCCTCCCCCTTTCCTCCTCCCCCCATTACTCTAACTTCCTCCCCCTTTCCCTCTCCCCCCATTACTCTAACTCCTCCCCCTTTCCCCACTACTTACTCTAACTCCTCCCCCTTTCCTCCTCCCCCCATTACTCTAACTCCTCCCCCTTTCCTCCTTCCTCCTCCCCCCATTACTCTAACTCCTCCCCCTTTCCTCCTCCCCCCATTACTCTAACTCCTCCCCCTTTCCTCCTCCCCCCATTACTCTAACTCCTCCCCCTACCTACCCCCTCCCCCCTCCCACAGCTGATCTCGTGGTCCACGTCCTCGGCCTCCCGTGGGCCCAGCCACCCGCGAGTGTCTTGGGCCGGCGAGCCCTCGGCCTGCGACGCCTCCATCTTGCTGGAGCGGACGCGGGCGTCCGACTCCGGCAGCTACCGCTGCCTGGTGGTGGTGGTGGTGGTGGCAGAGGAGGAGGAGGAGGTGGCCGTCACCGGCGGCGGCGGTGACGGCGGCCGGGGAGTCAACGGCGCTGTGAAGCTGGTCGTCGTGCCGGCGAACGGTGGGTGGGTGGGCGTGGACGTTGTTGTTGGTGTGGTGGGTGGAGGGTGTGGTGGGTGGGTGGGTGGTGTGGTGGGTGTGGTGGGTGGTGTGGGTGGGTGGGTGTTAGTGTAGGGCGGTGTGGTGGGTGGGTGGGTGGTGGTGGGTGGGTGGGTGGGCGTTGTTGTTGGTGTGGTGGGTGGAGGGTGGAGGGTGGGTGGGTGTTAGTGTAGGGCGGTGCGGTGGGTGGGTGGGTGGGTGGTGGTGTGGGTGGGTGGGTGGGTGGTGTGGTGGGTGGGTGGGTGGCTGGGTGGGTGGGTGGCTGGGTGGGTGGGTGGGTGGCTGGGTGGGTGGGTGGTTTGGTGGGTGGGTGTGCTGTCCACAGCTCTCTCCTTCATCCACAGCTCTCTCCTCCTTCACCCACAGCTCTCTCCTTCACCCACAGCTCTCTCCTTCACCCACAGCTCTCTGCTTCATCCACAGCTCTCTCCTCCTTCACCCACAGCTCTCTCCTTCACCCACAGCTCCCTCCTTCATCCACAGCTCTCTCCTTCACCCACAGCTCTCTCCTCCTTCACCCACAGCTCTCTCCTCATTCACCCACAGCTCTCTCCTCCTTCATCCACAGCTCTCTCCTTCACCCACAGCTCTCTCCTTCACACACAGCTCTCTCCTTCATCCACAGGTCTCTCCTTCACCCACAGCTCTCTCCTTCACCCACAGCTCTCTCCTTCACCCACAGCTCTCTCCTCCTTCACCCACAGCTCTCTCCTTCATCCACAGCTCCCTCCTTCACCCACAGCTCTCTCCTCCTTCACCCACAGCTCTCTCCTTCACACACAGCTCTCTCCTTCACCCACAGCTCCCTCCTTCACACACAGCTCTCTCCTTCACACAGCTCTCTCCTTCACCCACAGTTATCTCCTTCACACAGAGCTCTCTCCTTCACCCACAGCTCTCTCCTTCACCCACAGCTTCCTCCTTCATCCACAGCTCTCTCCTTCACCCACAGCTCTCTCCTTCACCCACAGTTCTCTCCTTCACCACACAGCTCTCTCCTTCACCCACAGCTCTCTCCTTCACTCACAGTTCTCTCCTTCACCCACAGCTCTCTCCTCATTCACCCACAGCTCTCTCCTTCACCACACAGCTCTCTCCTTCACCCACAGCTCTCTCCTTCACTCACAGTTCTCTCCTTCACCCACAGCTCTCTCCTCATTCACCCACAGTTCTCTCCTTCACCCACAGTTCTCTCCTTCACCCACAGCTCCCTCCTTCACCCACAGCTCCCTCCTTCATCCACAGCTCTCTCCTTCATCCACAGCTCTCTCCTCATTCATCCACAGCTCTCTCCTTCACACACAGCTCTCTCCTTCACACACAGCTCTCTCCTTCATCCACAGCTCTCTCCTTCATCCACAGCTCTCTCCTCCTTCACCCACAGCTCTCTCCTTCACCCACAGCTCTCTCCTTCACACACAGCTCTCTCCTTCACCCACAGCTCTCTCCTTCATCCACAGCTCTCTCATCCTTCACACACAGCTCTCTCCTTCACCCACAGCTCTCTCCTTCATCCACAGCTCTCTCCTTCTCTCCGTGCACAACTCCACGCGTCTATAACTCTGCGTGTGTCTGCCTGTGCGCGCGTCTGCCCGTGCGCGCGTCTGCCTGTGCGTGTGTCTCTCTCTGTGCGTGTCTCTCCGCGTGTCTCCGAGTGTGTCTCTGAGTCTGCCTGTTGCGCGTGTCTGTGCGCGGGACGTGTTAGATTTGCCAAGGGAACGGTGGCCCGGCGTCCCACGCGCTGTGAACGTGTCTCTGACGGTGGGGGAGTGCGTGGGGATCGCGGCTTGCCTCATCGCTGGCATCATCATCGCTGTCCGCTGTTACAACACTTGGGACGGCAAGGTCGTACAGGAGGAGGAGTTTGGTGTCTTTCTGCGTGTGGTGTGTGTCTGTGTGTGTCTGTCTGCCTGTGTGTGTGTGTCTGTGTGCGGCTGCTTTATTGACCTGGTCAAGGCACTGTGATGCCATCAGTAGGCCTGGGCTCTGGGTCGTTCTTCGTGCTTTTGGAGTACCTGACACCCCCCTGCTCGCGATCATTAAGGACCTTCGTGATGGTGAGAGGGGCCCCGGGTAAAACTACGTGGCCGGGAGTCGGAGCCATTCCCCCGTACACCTTGGGGTGCGGTCAGGGATGTCCTCTGGCTCCCACATTATTTAACGTCTATTTTGACCACGTAGTTCGTGAAGCCTTCAATAGCTGTACCGGGGGAATCTCCATTTGGTACAGATATAATGGGAGGCTAATCGATGCCCGGGTGCGGTCAAGGGATGGCTCCCTATTGCTCAACCACGTTATGTATGCTGATGATTTGGTAATAGCTGCTCAGTCAGAGGAGGAGTTGGAGACGCTGCTGCTGAGACTGGAGCGTGCCACTAAGAGGTGGGGCCTTACCATCAGCCCCACCAAAACTAAGCACCTGCCTGGGTATTTTGTACCATCGGACACTCCACCCCCACAACTCCCAATCGGTGATGGGGCAGTTGTGGAGAGAGTGGAGAATTTCCCATACCTGGGCAGTGTGCTTATGACCGGCTCCAGTTTAACAGCAGAGGTCTCACTCCGAATCAGTCGAGCGGCAATATCTTTTCATCGGTTGCGTAACGCTGTGTGGAAGCTACCTGGTCTGTCGCTCCGCACTAAGCTTCAGGTCTTCTCGGCCACGGTCATTCCCTCACTTCTCTATGCTTGCGAAACGTGAACCCCCTTAATGGAACATCTTCGCCGGTTAGAAACATTTAGGCTAGCCTGCTTACGATCCATCTGGGTTTAACCAGGCTGGATTGTGTGAGGAGCTCACAAATCCTTGAAAGATCTGGGCAAGGTCCCATCGGTGAGCTACTCCGGCAGGCAAGGCTGCATTGGCTGGGTCATATAGCCCGCATGCCCAGCCACTGCATGCCAAAACAGCTTTTGATCGGACGGATCGAGGGGGCTAAACGGGCGCGGCACGGGCTAGAGAAGAGATGGAGTGACGTGGTACAGGAGGACGTGGAGCTGAGTGGACTTGCCGATGACTGGTACCAGTGGTGTCAAGATCGGCCTCTGTGGAGGAGGCTCGTGAAGGACGCTGCTGGGCAGTTGGAGGCAGTCGCCCTCCAACAACAACGGAAGGCAGAGGAGCGACGCTCACAACAACGAGTGGAGCGCCGGGTGGCTAAAGCACAGCAGGTTGGCATAGTAGGGGGCACAGGTGGTGCATCAGCCAGTGATCTCAGTCATCTCAGTCAGTCGACCCGTGGCACCTGGGTCTGCCCCGTGACCTCCTACCAGCGGGCGTTCGACACTTCACGTGATAGCCTCAAAGTGCACATGGCCTGGCACAAGCGTCGTGGTGACGTCACCGCCACTTAGTGGTGAATGGCGGTTGTTGTTGTCGTGTGACTGTGTGTGTGTCTGTGTGTATGTGTCTGTGTGTGTGTCTGTGTGTGGCTCTTCTTTTGAACAAAAGAATGAAGGGGGCGTGGGAGCGTAGTGGTGAGGTGTGGGAAGCTGTAAGTCCCAGGCTACTTTGGGCTCGCCTTCCCATCAACCGGAGGCGAGGAATGGTGGTCGTGGTTGCTTATGCCCCTACCGAGGATGAACATCTGTGGAGGGATGCAGGCAAAGCCGATGAGTCAGATGCCTTCTATGACCTCCTGTCACAGGTGCTGGCTAAAGTGGCCCCTCGGGATAGAGTCATCATGTTGGGTGACTTCAATGCCCGAGTTGGTCATGATACTGGCACCTGGTCTGGAGTGATTGGAGGGCATGGGCCAGATCAGCTCAATAACAACGGTAGGAGGCTGCTAGATTTTTGTGCAGCCCATGGGCTTGTAATTACCAACACGTTGTTCCGGCATCGGCGCATCCACACAACATCATGGATGCATGCCGGGTCCAAGCAAGAACATCTGCTGGACTACATAGTGACGGACCAGCGGATGCGAACCCATGTCCTTGACACCAGGACCTACCGTGGAGCTGATCTGCCCTCTGACCATCGACAAGTCATCTGTAAGATGCGCCTGCCATTCTTCCACTCCGGTGGTGGGTGTACACCCAGGACCCCATTCCAACCTAAAGTGGCCTGGTCTCAGTTATCTGATGAAAGTTGCAAGCGAGAATTTCATCATCGCTTGCGGCTGGGATTGGCATCGTCCCCGACTCCTCCTGATGTCGAGGGTAAATGGGCGAGGTTTAGGACTGTGACTCATGCAGCTGCAATGGCTGCTTTGGGTACGCGGTCCAGACCTCCCCAGAGACCCTGGCTGACAGAGGAGGTGTTCAGGATGGTTGAGAAAAAGCGACAGGTCCACTGTCATCGGCTACAGAATCCCACGTCAGAGAATGAGGAGGCTTACCGCAGCCTTCGCTCGGAGGTTCGGAGAGCCGTGAGGCACTGCAAGGATGGGTGGTGGTCGCGGGTTGCTGAGGAGATGGAGTCTGCCTCAGTGGCCCGTGATCACAAATCTCTATTTAACTCCATCAAAAAAGTAACCTGCAGCGCCACACCTATTACCATCATTAGGGGGAAAAAAACGGTGATCCAATCTCCGACCCCCAGGAAGAGGTTTGCAGATTTGTTGAGCATTTCTGTGAGGTCCTGGGGGAGGGAAAATCCCTCAGCCAGGAAAACATCGTGGCACAAAGTGAGGATGACCCTGCTGAGGCTGCGGTGCCTCAAATATTGGAAGAAGTCACCCCCTGTGAGTGGCTGGCTGAGGTGCCATCTGTTGAGGAAGTACTGAGGGCGATCCAGAGTCTGAGACCAGGAAAGGCAGTGGGCAGAGATGATCTCCTATGCGAAATGCTGAGGGAGGGTGGCGTTTGTGCACAGACTGCCCTATATGACATCATAACAACAGTCTGGACCACTGGATGGGTTCCACAGGATTGGAAGGATGCCCTGGTGGTCCCCCTTTTTAAGAAGGGGGACCGCACAGACTGTAACAACTACAGAGGCATTTCACTCCTCAGTGTGCCGGGAAAAGTCCTGGCAAGGATTATTCAACATCGCCTTGCCAGGCACGCTGAGGAGAGGCTTGCAGAGCCCCAATGCGGTTTCAGGAAATGGCGGTCCTGCACAGATGCCATATTTTCTGTCCGTCTGCTACAGCAGAGGTGTAGGGAATTCCAACAAGACCTACATCTCTGCTTTATTGACCTGGTCAAGGCCTATGATACCATCAGTAGGCCTGGGCTCTAGGGTTGTTCTTCGTGCTTTTGGAGTACCTGACCCTCTGCTCACGATCATTAAGGACCTTCATGATGGTGAGCGGGCCCGGGTAAAACTACGTGGCCGGGAGTCAGAGCCATTCCCTGTACACCTTGGGGTGCGACAGGGATGTCCTCTGGCTCCCACATTATTTAACATCTATTTTGACCACGTAGTTCGTGAAGCCTTCAATAGCTGTACCGGGGGAATCTCCATATGGTACAGATATAATGGGAGGCTGAATCGATGCCCGGGTGCGGTCAAGGGATGGCTCCCTATTGCTCAACCTACGTTATGTATGCTGATGATTTGGTAATAGCTGCTCATTCAGAGGAGGAGTTGGAGACGCTGCTGCTGAGACTGGAGCAGTGCCACTAAGAGGTGGGGCCTTACCATCAGCCCCACCAAAACTAAGCACCTGCCTGGGTATTTTGTACCATCGGACACTCCACCCCCACAACTCCCAATCGGTGATGGGGCAGTTGTGGAGAGAGTGGAGAGTTTCCCATACCTGGGCAGTGTGCTTATGACTGGCTCCAGTTTAACAGCAGAGGTCTCACTCCGAATCAGTCGAGCGGCAATATCTTTTCATCGGTTGCGTAACGCTGTGTGGAAGCTACCTGGTCTGTCGCTCCGCACTAAGCTTCAGGTCTTCTCGGCCACGGTCATTCCCTCACTTCTCTATGCTTGCGAAACGTGAACCCCCTTAATGGAACATCTTCGCCGGTTAGAAACATTTAGGCTGGTCTGCTTACGATCCATCTGGGTTTAACCAGGCTGGATTGTGTGAGGAGCTCACAAATCCTTGAAAGATCTGGGCAAGGTCCCATCGGTGAGCTACTCCGGCAGGGCAAGGCTGCATTGGCTGGGTCATATAGCCCGCATGCCCAGCCACCTGCATGCCGAAACAGCTTTTGATTCGGCCGGATCGAGGGGGCTAAGCGGGCGCGGCACGGGCTAGAGAAGAGATGGAGTGATGTGGTACAGGAGGACGTGGAGCTGAGTGGAATTGCCGATGACTGGTACCAGCGGTGTCAAGATCGGCCTCTGTGGAGGAGGCTCGTGAAGGACGCTACTGGGCAGTTGGAGGTAGTCGCCCTCCAACAACAACGGAGGGCGGAGGAGCGACGCTCAGAACAACGAGCGGAGCGCCGGGTGGCTAAAGCACAGCAGGTTGGCACAGTAGGGGGCACAGGTGGTGCATCAGCCAGTCATCTCAGTCAGTCGACCCGTGGCACCTGGGTCTGCCCCGTGACCTCCTGCCAGCGGGTGTTCGACACTTCACGTGGCCTCAGGGTGCACATAGCCTGGCACAAGCGTCGTGGTGATATCACCGCCACTTAGTGGCGAATGGCGGTTGTTGTTGTTGTGTGTGTGTATATATCTGTGTGTGTGTGTCTGTGTGTGTGTCTGTGTGTGTGTGTATAAATGTGTCTGTGTGTGTGTCTGTGTGTGTATATCTGTGTGTCTGTGTGTGTGTCTGTGTGTATATATCTGTGTGTGTATGTATATGTGTGTGTGTATATATCTGTGTGTGTGTCTGTGTGTCTATGTGTGTGTATATATGTGTCTGTGTGTGTGTCTGTGTGTAAATATCTGTGTGTGTCTGTGTGTGTGTATATATATGTGTGTGTGTGTAAATATCTGTGTGTGTCTGTGTGTGTGTATATATATGTGTGTGTGTGTATATATCTGTGTGTCTATGTGTGTGTGTATATATATATGTGTGTGTATATGTGTGTGTGTCTATGTGTGTGTATATATATGTGTGTCTGTGTGTGTGTCTGTGTGTGTATATCTGTGTGTGTGTATATGTGTGTGTGTATATATCTGTGTGTGTGTGTCTGTGTGTCTATGTGTGTGTGTATATATATATGTGTCTGTGTGTGTATATATATGTGTGTCTGTGTGTGTGTGTCTGTATGTATATATCTGTGTGTGTATATCTGTGTGTATATATCTGTGTGTGTGTCTGTGTGTGTGTCTGTGTGTATATATCTGTGTGTCTGTGTGTGTGTCTGTGTGTGTATATCTGTGTGTGTGTATATGTGTGTGTGTATATATCTGTGTGTGTGTGTCTGTGTGTCTATGTGTGTGTATATATGTGTGTGTGTGTGTCTGTGTGTGTATATATATGTGTGTCTGTGTGTGTGTCTGTGTGTATATATCTGTGTGTGTGTGTATATCTGTGTGTATATATCTGTGTGTATATATATCTGTGTGTGTGTGTGTGTATATATCTGTGTGTATATATCTGTGTGTGTGTGTCTGTGTGTGTGTGTATATCTGTGTGTGTGTGTATATATCTGTGTGTGTGTATATCTGTGTGTGTATATATCTGTGTGTATATATATCTGTGTGTGTGTGTATATATCTGTGTGTATATATCTGTGTGTGTGTGTCTCTGTGTGTGTGTGTAACAGAAGCGCGTGCCGGCCACGCTGAAGGGCGTCCTCCAGATCTTGAAGACGTCCAAACCAGTGGATGCTCCCTCGGAGGAGAGCGCTCAAACCCTTGTCTGAATTCTCCCCGCGTTAGTCGTGGGCCGTAGGCCTCTCAATGAGGTTCTAAAAAGTGTTGACAGGAGGGGAGCCGGTGGCTGGTAGCGGCTGGAAGTTAGCGTCAGCGTCAACCGGACGCAAAGCACTACTGCTGCAAGCGACCAGATTGTTAAAACGATTTAAAAAAACAAAAAATTTCCATATGTCTCAGGAGTAACTGACAAATTAGCCCGCGTGTGTTTTTTTTGCAAACGCAAAACGTTACAGTAAGATTTGGTGCAGTTACGCAAAAATTCAAAAACTAGTATCTTGCACTAAAGACGCATTACCTGAACTATCAACAGGAGGTGCGTATCGGATTAATTGTCCATTTGGCAGCTGCTACATTGGGCAGACGGGACGTGACATCAGCGTAAGGCTAAAAAGGACATCAGAGAAATATTAAATTATCTCAAACACAACCTGTCGGCAGTGGCAGAACATGCTTGTCAACAAGGACGCCCAATTGATTTTGACAATGTTGCAGCGGTGTGTGAAACGAATCATTACTGGCAAAGACTAATTAGAGAATCCATTTGAAATTGAGAGGGACGAGAATAACTTTAATCGCTCTGACAGCTACAGGCTTAGTGCGGCCTGGAAGCGTATTGTTGTTAAATAACACACGTTACATTTTCATTTAAAGAATTACTAATCTACAACTCATTACTAATCATAACCAATGACTAATTACTAATCGATTATATAATTACAATACCCCCCTCCGCCTCTAACCACTGCACCTGATATGAGTTAAGTGATGACGTCACCCTGCTGCTGCTCCATATAAAACCGGGAGCAAGTGGAGAGGGAAATTTGAAATTTGAGGGCGCTTTGTTTCCTCTCACACAGCTTGAAGGTCGTGATCTGAACGTGGCTCTCTCACTCCAGCGCTGTCCTACCAGACAGTCTCGCCCCCTTCACCTGATGAAGGCCGCTTGTGTTGTGTGCCGAAACGTCTCGTGAGAATATTATTGTCGTGTTATTTTATTTTATCAATTTATTATTTTATTCTCATTCTACGTGGGTGGTGGTGGTGGTGACTTTACCGAAAGAACCAAAGAAGATGAATCGTTGCAGTCACGAAAGCTTTAAATCGAAATTTAGAGGGAGCGTGTTATTTTGCTCGGCTGTTACCCAAACTTGGGAATGTTTGCACGAGGCTTTTCCTCTTTCCCCCCTCGCCCCACCCGTCTTCTTCACTCCAACGCTGTCCTCGTGACAGCACGGTCCCCCCTTCACCTGACGGAGGCCACGCGTGCTGAGGCCGCGAACGTCGCGATTTCCGCCGTTCTAATTTTTTGTTTTTGCACCAACGTGGGTTGACTTCACCGAATAGAGGGAGCGTGTTATTTTGCACGGCTTGCACCAAAAAACTTGGGAATGTTTGCACGAGGATTTTCCTTTTCCCCCCTCGCCCCACCCGTCTTCTTCACTCCAACGCTGTCCTCGTGACAGCACGGTCCCCCCTTCACCTGACGGAGGCCACGCGTGCTGAGGCCGCGAACGTCGCGATTTCCGCCGTTCTAATTTTTTGTTTTTGCACCAACGTGGGTTGACTTCGCCGAACAGAGGGAGCGCTGTGTCCTCCCAGACAGTCTCGCCCCTTCACCTGATGAAGGCTGCTTGTGTTGTGTGCCGAAACGTCTCGTGAGAATATTATTGTCGTGTTATTTTATTTTATCAATTTATTATTTTATTCTCATTCTACGTGGTGGTGGTGGTGGTGACTTTACCGAAAGAACCAAAGAAGAAGCGGAGAGGGCTTTACCATTCTGGCGAATTGCCCGACGGCGATGCTGGTGATGTATTTACCAGCGAAACGTCACGGTACAACTCAAACTGTAAATGTTGTAGAGATTCACTCTTCAACAACACACCGGTGGTGGGCTAAAGTAGTGAAACTATTTTTTAGTCTTTTGTCAACGTGACACTTTTTTTTTTGCTGATTGGCCGTGTCGGGTGGTGGAGGGTTACGACAACATTTATAAATAAACGCGATCATTTAAAATAGCTTTCTGTATTTCGTTTGTTATATTTAGCGCTTTTGGCTACCCACGGTGCGAAATAAGTTCAATATTCACGCTGCATTATACAATACACTGTATACTACGCACTACCCTGTGCATTACAAAACACGGCATTATACACCACTGTACACTACACCACTAAACTAAATCGAAAACGCAAGAAATTATTGTAAAATTTATAAATAAACGCGATCTAACCCACAAAAACCTTCATTATGAATAAACAGAACGTGTTAAAAACAAATCGCCCCGCGTTGAACGGAGCTTTGGGCCCCACCTTTCAACAAGGGCAGCAAAAGGCATTTACACAGCAGGGCGATTTAACGAGTGATTTGGACGATACGAAGCACCTTCTGTAACTCCCGGGCAACAAAGTGGGCCATCTAATGGTCGGGGATGGGGGGGAAATGTGGTCACCAGTCACCAGTCCACTCACACTCACAGCTGACTCCCCCTGTCACTACGTCACGTGGTCACCAGTCCACTCACACTCACAGCTGACTCCCCCTGTCGCTACGTCACGTGGTCACCAGTCCACTCACACTCACAGCTGACTCCCCCTGTCGCTACGTCACGTGGCCACCAGTCCACTCACACTCACAGCTGACTCCCCCTGTCGCTACGTCACGTGGCCACCAGTCCACTCACACTCACAGCTGACTCCCCCTGTCACTACGTCACGTGGTCACCAGTCCACTCACACTCACAGCTGACTCCCCCTGTCACTACGTCACGTGGTCACCAGTCCACTCACACTCACAGCTGACTCCCCCTGTCACTACGTCACGTGGTCACCAGTCCACTCACACTCACAGCTGACTCCCCCTGTCACTACCTCACGTGGCCACCAGTCCACTCACACTCACAGCTGACTCCCCCTGTCGCTACCTCACGTGGCCACCAGTCCACTCACACTCACAGCTGACTCCCCCTGTCGCTACCTCACGTGGGCCACCAGTCCACTCACACTCACAGCTGACTCCCCCTGTCACTACGTCACGTGGTCACCAGTCCACTCACACTCACAGCTGACTCCCCCTGTCGCTACCTCACGTGGCCACCAGTCCACTCACACTCACAGCTGACTCCCCCTGTCGCTACGTCACATGGTCACCAGTCCACTCACACTCACAGCTGACTCCCCCTGTCGCTACGTCACGTGGTCACCAGTCCACTCACACTCACAGCTGACTCGCCCTGTCGCTACGTCACGTGGTCACCAGTCCACTCACACTCACAGCTGACTCCCCCTGTCGCTACGTCACATGGTCACCAGTCCACTCACACTCACAGCTGACTCGCCCTGTCGCTACCTCCCGTGACCACCAGTCCACTCACACTCACAGCTGACTCCCCCTGTCACTACATCACGTGGTCACCAGTCCACTCACACTCACAGCTGACTCCCCCTGTCGCTACCTCCCGTGACCACCAGTCCACTCACACTCACAGCTGACTCCCCCTGTCGCTACGTCACGTGGTCACCAGTCCACTCACACTCACAGCTGACTCCCCCTGTCGCTAAGTCACGTGGCCACCAGTCCACTCACACTCACAGCTGACTCCCCCTGTCGCTAGGTCACGTGGTCACCAGTCCACTCACACTCACAGCTGACTCCCCCTGTCGCTACGTCACGTGGTCACCAGTCCACTCACACTCACAGCTGACTCCCCCTGGCGCTACCTCACGTGGGCCACCAGTCCACTCACACTCACAGCTGACTCCCCCTGTCGCTACGTCACGTGGTCACCAGTCCACTCACACTCACAGCTGACTCCCCCTGTCGCTAGGTCACGTGGTCACCAGTCCACTCACACTCACAGCTGACTCCCCTGTCGCTACGTCACGTGGTCACCAGTCCACTCACACTCACAGCTGACTCCCCCTGTCGCTAGGTCACGTGGTCACCAGTCCACTCACACTCACAGCTGACTCCCCTGTCACTACGTCACGTGGCCACCAGTCACTCACACTCACTGCTGACTCCCCCTGTCGCTACCTCACGTGGGCCACCAGTCCACTCACACTCACAGCTGACTCCCCCTGTCGCTACGTCACGTGGGCCACCAGTCCACTCACCACTCACAGCTGACTCCCCCCTGTCGCTACGTCACGTGGTCACCAGTCCACTCACACTCACAGCTGACTCCCCCTGCCGCTACGTCACGTGGTCACCAGTCCACTCACACTCACAGCTGACTCCCCCTGTCACTACCTCACGTGACCACCAGTCCACTCACACTCACAGCTGACTCCCCCTGTCACTACGTCACGTGGCCACCAGTCCACTCACACTCACAGCTGACTCCCCTGTCACTACGTCACGTGGTCACCAGTTCACTCACACTCACAGCTGACTCCCCTGTCACTACATCACGTGACCACCAGTTCACTCACACTCACAGCTGACTCCCCCTGTCACTACATCACGTGACCACCAGTCCACTCACACTCACAGCTGACTCCCCCTGTCATTACCTCCCGTGACCACTAGTCCACTCACACTCACAGCTGACTCCCTCTGTCGCTACCTCCCGTGGCCACCAGTCCACTCACACTCACAGCTGACTCCCTCTGTCGCTACCTCCCGTGGCCACCAGTTCACTCACACTCACAGCTGACTCCCCTGTCGCTACGTCACGTGGTCACCAGTCCACTCACACTCACAGCTGACTCCCCCTGTCGCTACCTCCCGTGACCACCAGTCCACTCACACTCACAGCTGACTCCCCCTGTCGCTACCTCCCGTGACCACCAGTCCACTCACACTCACAGCTGACTCCCCCTGTCGCTACGTCACGTGGTCACCAGTCCACTCACACTCACAGCTGACTCCCCCTGTCGCTACGTCACGTGGTCACCAGTCCACTCACACTCACAGCTGACTCCCCCTGTCACTACGTCACGTGGTCACCAGTCCACTCACACTCACAGCTGACTCCCCCTGTCGCTACGTCACGTGGTCACCAGTCCACTCACACTCACAGCTGACTCCCCCTGTCGCTACGTCACGTGGCCACCAGTCCACTCACACTCACAGCTGACTCCCCCTGTCGCTACGTCACGTGGTCACCAGTCCACTCACACTCACAGCTGACTCCCCCTGTCACTACGTCACGTGGTCACCAGTCCACTCACACTCACAGCTGACTCCCCCTGTCACTACGTCACGTGGTCACCAGTCCACTCACACTGCAAGCTGACTCCCCCTGTCACTACGTCACGTGGTCACCAGTCCACTCACACTCACAGCTGACTCCCCCTGTCACTACCTCACGTGGCCACCAGTCCACTCACACTCACAGCTGACTCCCCCTGTCGCTACCTCACGTGGCCACCAGTCCACTCACACTCACAGCTGACTCCCCCTGTCGCTACCTCACGTGGGCCACCAGTCCACTCACACTCACAGCTGACTCCCCCTGTCACTACGTCACGTGGTCACCAGTCCACTCACACTCACAGCTGACTCCCCCTGTCGCTACCTCACGTGGCCACCAGTCCACTCACACTCACAGCTGACTCCCCCTGTCGCTACGTCACATGGTCACCAGTCCACTCACACTCACAGCTGACTCCCCCTGTCGCTACGTCACGTGGTCACCAGTCCACTCACACTCACAGCTGACTCGCCCTGTCGCTACGTCACGTGGTCACCAGTCCACTCACACTCACAGCTGACTCCCCCTGTCGCTACGTCACATGGTCACCAGTCCACTCACACTCACAGCTGACTCGCCCTGTCGCTACCTCCCGTGACCACCAGTCCACTCACACTCACAGCTGACTCCCCCTGTCACTACATCACGTGGTCACCAGTCCACTCACACTCACAGCTGACTCCCCCTGTCGCTACCTCCCGTGACCACCAGTCCACTCACACTCACAGCTGACTCCCCCTGTCGCTACGTCACGTGGTCACCAGTCCACTCACACTCACAGCTGACTCCCCCTGTCGCTATGTCACGTGGCCACCAGTCCACTCACACTCACAGCTGACTCCCCCTGTCGCTAGGTCACGTGGTCACCAGTCCACTCACACTCACAGCTGACTCCCCCTGTCGCTACGTCACGTGGTCACCAGTCCACTCACACTCACAGCTGACTCCCCCTGGCGCTACCTCACGTGGGCCACCAGTCCACTCACACTCACAGCTGACTCCCCCTGTCGCTACGTCACGTGGTCACCAGTCTACTCACACTCACAGCTGACTCCCCCTGTCGCTAGGTCACGTGGTCACCAGTCCACTCACACTCACAGCTGACTCCCCTGTCGCTACGTCACGTGGTCACCAGTCCACTCACACTCACAGCTGACTCCCCCTGTCGCTAGGTCACGTGGTCACCAGTCCACTCACACTCACAGCTGACTCCCCTGTCACTACGTCACGTGGCCACCAGTCCACTCACACTCACTGCTGACTCCCCCTGTCGCTACGTCACGTGGGCCACCAGTCCACTCACACTCACAGCTGACTCCCCCTGTCGCTACGTCACGTGGTCACCAGTCCACTCACACTCACAGCTGACTCCCCCTGCCGCTACGTCACGTGGTCACCAGTCCACTCACACTCACAGCTGACTCCCCCTGTCACTACCTCACGTGACCACCAGTCCACTCACACTCACAGCTGACTCCCCCTGTCACTACGTCACGTGGCCACCAGTCCACTCACACTCACAGCTGACTCCCCTGTCACTACGTCACGTGGTCACCAGTTCACTCACACTCACAGCTGACTCCCCCTGTCACTACATCACGTGACCACCAGTTCACTCACACTCACAGCTGACTCCCCCTGTCACTACATCACGTGACCACCAGTCCACTCACACTCACAGCTGACTCCCCCTGTCATTACCTCCCGTGACCACTAGTCCACTCACACTCACAGCTGACTCCCTCTGTCGCTACCTCCCGTGGCCACCAGTCCACTCACACTCACAGCTGACTCCCTCTGTCGCTACGTCCCGTGGCCACCAGTTCACTCACACTCACAGCTGACTCCCCTGTCGCTACGTCACGTGGTCACCAGTCCACTCACACTCACAGCTGACTCCCCCTGTCGCTACCTCCCGTGACCACCAGTCCACTCACACTCACAGCTGACTCCCCCTGTCGCTACCTCCCGTGACCACCAGTCCACTCACACTCACAGCTGACTCCCCCTGTCGCTACGTCACCTGGTCACCAGTCCACTCACACTCACAGCTGACTCCCCCTGTCGCTACGTCACGTGGTCACCAGTCCACTCACACTCACAGCTGACTCCCCCTGTCGCTACGTCACGTGGTCACCAGTCCACTCACACTCACAGCTGACTCCCCCTGTCATCACCTCACGTGGCCACCAGTCCACTCACACTCACAGCTGACTCCCCCTGTCACTACGTCACGTGGCCACCAGTCCACTCACACTCACAGCTGACTCCCCCTGTCGCTACGTCACGTGGTCACCAGTCCACTCACACTCACAGCTGACTCCCCCTGTCGCTACGTCACGTGGTCACCAGTCCACTCACACTCACAGCTGACTCCCCCTGTCACTACGTCACGTGACCACCAGTCTACTCACACTCACAGCTGACTCCCCCTGTCGCTACCTCACGTGGGCCACCAGTCCACTCACACTGCAGGGAAGGGCAACACTCAACAAGCGGCTGGAGATGCGACATCATGTTTGTGTTGACGACGATCATGATGATGATGATGATTTCGATTTAAAGCTTTCGTGGCTTGCAAGGATTCATCTTCTTTGGTTCTTTCGGTAAAGTCACCACCACCACCACCACGTAGAATGAGAATAAAATAAGAAATTTATAAAATAAAATAACACAATAAAAATTATCACGACGTTTCGGCCACAACACAAGCGGCCTTCATCAGGTGAAGGGACGAGGCTGTCTGGAAGACAGCGCTGGAGCGAACAAAGCCAAGCTCAGACTGCGACCTTTAAGCTGTGTGAGAAGAAACAAAGCGCCTTGACAAAGGAATTGGCTTAGAATTTATCATTGAAATAAGTGAGTGATTAGCTTGTGACTGGTCGCAGAAATGGCTATGTTAAAAGTTAAAGCATACACATTCACAGAGACACCTAGTACAAATCAAACAGGAGAATTTAGCATTGAAATAGCTGAGTGATTAGCTTGTGACTGGTCACAGAAATGGCTATGTTAAAGTCAAGGCCTACACATCTACAGAGGCATCTAGTACAAATCAAACAGGAGAATTTAGCATTGAAATAGCTGAGTGATTAGCTTGTGACTGGTCACAGAAATGGCTATGTTAAAGTCAAGGCCTACACATCCACAGAGGCACCTAGTACAAATCAAACAGGAGAATTTAGCATTGAAATAGCTGAGTGATTAGCTTGTGACTGGTCACAGATATGGCTATGTTAAAGTCAAAGCCTACACATCTACAGAGGCATCTAGCACAAATCAAACAGGAGAATTTAGCATTGAAATAGC
>NW_022638226.1:0-7500 GCF_010993605.1 Petromyzon marinus
TTCGGAGTGAGACCTCTGCTGTTAAACTGGAGCCAGTCATAAGCACACTGCCCAGGTATGGGAAACTCTCCACTCTCTCCACAACTGCCCCATCACCGATTGGGAGTTGTGGGGGTGGAGTGTCCGATGGTACAAAATACCCAGGCAGGTGCTTAGTTTTGGTGGGGCTGATGGTAAGGCCCCACCTCTTAGTGGCACGCTCCAGTCTCAGCAGCAGCGTCTCCAACTCCTCCTCTGACTGAGCAGCTATTACCAAATCATCAGCATACATAACGTGGTTGAGCAATAGGGAGCCATCCCTTGACTGGACACCCGGGCATCGATCAGCCTCCCATTATATCTGTAACATATGGAGATTCCCCCGGTACAGCTATTGAAGGCTTCACGAACTACGTGGTCAAAATAGATGTTAAATAATGTGGGAGCCAGAGGACATCCCTGTCGCACCCCAAGGTGTACATGGAATGGCTCTGACTCCCGGCCACGTAGTTTTACCCGGGCCCGCTCACCATCATGAAGGTCCTTAATGATCGTTAGCAGAGGGTCAGGTACTCCAAAAGCACGAAGAACGACCCAGAGCCCAGGCCTACTGATGGTATCATAGGCCTTGACCAGGTCAATAATGCAGAGATGTAGGTCTTGTTGGAATTCCCTACACCTCTGCTCAGACACACACACACAGACACACACAGACACACAGACACACACAGACACACACACACAGACACACACAGACACACAGACACACACAGACACACACACACACAGACACACACAGATACTACTGCTCCCCACCCTTCATCTGTCACTGACTCACCCACAAACCCCTCCCCTCAACCCCCCCTCAACCCCCCCCTCAACCCCCTCCCCTCAACCCCTCCCCTCAACCCCCCTCCCCTCACCCCCTCCCCCCTCCGTAGGGCCAACGTTGAAGAGAATTCTGAACCGGACCAAACGGTACGGCCTTAACGTTTCCAGTCCCAGGTGAGGATACCACGGAGGGAGGGAGGGAGGAGAGGCTACCTGGGGGAGCTTTGTCTGTGTCTGTGTGACTGCACTTGCCCCTATAGCCCTGCTAGAGGCTACCTGGGGGAGCTTTGTCTGTGTCTGTGTGACTGCACTTGCCCCTACAGCCCTGCTAGAGGCTACCTGGGGGAGCTTTGTCTGTGTCTGTGTGACTGCACTTGCCCCTATAGCCCTGCTAGAGGCTACCTGGGGGAGCTTTGTCTGTGTCTGTGTGACTGCACTTGCCCCTACAGCCCTGCTAGAGGCTACCTGGGGGAGCTTTGTCTGTGTCTGTGTGACTGCACTTGCCCCTACAGCCCTGCTAGAGGCTACCTGGGGGAGCTTTGTCTGTGTCTGTGTGACTGCACTTGCCCCTACAGCCCTGCTAGAGGCTACCTGGGGGAGCTTTGTCTGTGTCTGTGTGTAACTGCACTTGCCCCTACAGCCCTGCTAGAGGCTACCTGGGGGAGCTTTGTCTGTGTCTGTGTAACTGCACTTGCCCCTAGAGCCCTGCTAGAGGCTACCTGGGGGAGCTTTGTCTGTGTCTGTGTGACTGCACTTGCCCCTACAGCCCTGCTAGAGGCTACCTGGGGGAGCTTTGTCTGTGTCTGTGTGACTGCACTTGCCCCTACAGCCCTGCTAGAGGCTACCTGGGGGAGCTTTGTCTGTGTCTGTGTGACTGCACTTGCCCCTACAGCCCTGCTAGAGGCTACCTGGGGGAGCTTTGTCTGTGTCTGTGTGACTGCACTTGCCCCTACAGCCCTGCTAGAGGCTACCTGGGGGAGCTTTGTCTGTGTCTGTGTGACTGCACTTGCCCCTACAGCCCTGCTAGAGGCTACCTGGGGGAGCTTTGTATGTGTCTGTGTGACTGCACTTGCCCCTATAGCCCTGCTAGAGGCTACCTGGGGGAACTTTGTCTGTGTCTGTGTGACTGCACTTGCCCCTACAGCCCCGCTAGAGTCTACCTGGGGGAGCTTTGTCTGTGTCTGTGTGACTGCACTTGCCCCTACAGCCCCGCTAGAGGCTACCTGGGGGAGCTTTGTCTGTGTCTGTGTGACTGCACTTGCCCCTACAACCCTGCTAGAGGCTACCTGGGGGAGCTTTGTCTGTGTCTGTATGACTGCACTTGCCCCTACAGCCCTGCTAGAGGCTACCTGGGGAAGCTTTGTCTGTGTCTGTGTAACTGCACTTGCCCCTACAGCCCTGCTAGAGGCTACCTGGGGGAGCTTTGTCTGTGTTTGTGTAGCAGCACTTGCACCTACAGCCCTGCTAGAGGCTACCTGGGGGAGCTTTGTCTGTGTCTGTGTGACTGCACTTGCTCCTACGGCCCTGTTAGAGGCTACCTGGGGGAGCTTTGTCTGTGTCTGTGTGACTGCACTTGCCCCTACGGCCCCGCTAGAGGCTACCTGGGGGAGCTTTGTCTGTGTCTTTGTGACTGCACTTGCCCCTACGGCCCTGCTAGAGGCTACCTGGGGGAGCTTTGTCTGTGTCTGTGTAACTGCACTTGCCCCTACAGCCCTTCTAGAGGCTACCTGGGGGAGCTTTGTCTGTGTCTGTGTGACTGCACTTGCCCCTACAGCCCTTCTAGAGGCTACCTGGGGGAGCTTTGTCTGTGTCTGTGTGACTGCACTTGCCCCTACAGCCCTGCTAGAGGCTACCTGGGGGAGTTTTGTCTGTGTCTGTGTGACTGCACTTGCCCCTACAGCCCTGCTAGAGGCTACCTGGGGGAGCTTTGTCTGTGTCTGTGTGACTGCACTTGCCCCTACAGCCCTGCTAGAGGCTACCTGGGGGAGCTTTGTCTGTGTCTGTGTGACTGCACTTGCCCCTACAGCCCTGCTAGAGTCTACCTGGGGGAGCTTTGTCTGTGTCTGTGTGACTGCACTTGCCCCTACAGGCCTGCTAAGGCTACCTGGGTCACCTTTGTCTGTGTCTGTGTGACTGCACTTGCCCCTACAGCCCTGCTAGAGGCTACCTTGGGGAGCTTTGTCTGTGTCTGTGTGACTGCACTTGCCCCTACAGCCCTGCTAGAGGCTACCTGGGGGACCTTTGTCTGTGCCCGGCAGGCGCTGCGTGGTGGTGGGGAACGGTCACGTGCTCAAGGGGCGTGGCCTCGGGGCGGCCATCGACCGGCATGACGTCATCATCAGGTGGGCCCAGTGCACAAAGCAACCGGTTTGCGTTTTGCATCGCGACGTGACGTCACGCTCACACCGCACCACGTGACAACCTCCCCACCTCGTTGTGACGTCACACCAACTCCGCCACACCACGTGACATCCTCCCCACCTCCTTGTGACGTCACACCAACCCCGCCACACCACGTGACACCTTCCCCACCGTTGTGACGTCACACCACCCCCACCACACCACGTGACACCCTCCCCCCACTATTGTGACATCACACCACCCCCACCACACCACGTGTCACCCTCCCCACCATTGTGACGTCACACCACCCCACCACGTGACACCCTCCCCACCTCGTTGTGACGTCACAACACCCCCACCACGTGTCACCCTCCCCACCATTGTGACGTCACACCAACTCCACCACACCACGTGTCACCCTCCCCACCATTGTGACGTCACACCACACCCACACCTACACCACGTGTCACCCTCCCCACCATTGTGACGTCACACCAACTCCACCACACCACGTGTCACCCTCCCCACCATTGTGACGTCACACCACACCCACACCTACACCACGTGTCACCCTCCCCACCATTGTGACGTCACACCACCCCCACCACGTGACACCCTCCTCACCATTGTGACGTCACACCACACCCACACCACGTGTCACCCTCCCCCCACCATTGTGACGTCACACCACACCTACACCACGTGTCACCCTCCCCCCACCATTGTGACGTTACACCACCCCCACACCACACCACGTGACACCCTCCCCACCATTGTGACGTCACACCAACTCCACCACACCACGTGACACCCTCCTCACCATTGTGACGTTGCACCACACCCACACCACGTGTCACCCTCCCCCCACCATTGTGATGTCACAACACCCCCACCACGTGTCACCCTCCCCCCACCATTGTGACGTTGCACCACACCCACACCACGTGACACCCTCCCCACCATTGTGACGTTACACCACACCCACACCTACACCACGTGTCACCTTCCCCCCACCATTGTGACGTCACACCACACCCCCACACCACACCACGTGACACCCCCCCCCCCCACACTCACCATTGTGACGTCACAACACGCCCCCTCAACCAAATCCCCCACAACCTCCAGGATGAACGATGCCCCAACGCTGGGCCACGAGGTGGACGTGGGCCAGAGGACGACCCTGCGTCTCCTCTACCCAGAGTCGTCCTCCACCTCCTCGTCCTCCACCTCCTCGTCGTCCTCCACCTCCTCCTCGTCGTCCACCTCCACGTGGGGGCAGGGAGAGGGCAGCCTCATGGCCGTGCTGGCCTTCAAGCCGGCCGACCTGCAGTGGCTGCAGCAGATGGTGGAGAAAAATCTCTCGGTGAGGAGCCTAGCGGTGGTAGTGTATAGTGTAGTGTAGTAGTGTAGTGTAGTGTGTAGTGTAGTGTAGTAGTGTAGTGTATAGTGTAGTAGTGTAGTGTATAGTGTAGTGTAGTAGTGTAGTGTAGTAGTAGTGTAGTAGTGTAGTTTATAGTGTAGTGTAGTAGTGTATAGTGTAGTGTAGTAGTGTATAGTGTAGTAGTGTATAGTGTAGTAGTGTATAGTGTAGTAGTGTATAGTGTAGTGTAGTAGTGTAGTGTAGTAGTGTATAGTGTAGTGTAGTAGTGTAGTAGTGTATAGTGTAGTAGTGTAGTAGTAGTGTAGTGTAGTAGTAGTGTATAGTGCAGTGTAGTAGTGTAGTGTAGTTTATAGTGTAGTGTAGTAGTGTAGTAGTAGTGTATAGTGTAGTGTAGTAGTAGTGTAGTGTAGTAGTGTAGTGTATAGTGTAGTGTAGTAGTAGTGTAGTGTAGTAGTGTAGTGTATAGTGTAGTGTAGTAGTGTAGTGTATAGTGTAGTGTGTAGTGTAGTAGTAGTGTAGTAGTGTATAGTGTAGTGTAGTAGTAGTGTAGTAGTGTATAGTGTAGTGTAGTAGTAGTGTGCAGTGTAGTAGTGTAGTGTAGTAGTGTATAGTGTAGTAGTGTAGTGTAGTAATGTATAGTGTAGTGTAGTAGTAGTGTGTAGTGTAGTAGTGTAGTGTAGTAGTGTATAGTGTAGTAGTGTAGTGTAGTGTAGTTTATAGTGTAGTGTAGTAGTAGTGTAGTTTATAGTGTAGTGTAGTAGTAGTGTAGTGTATAGTATAGTGTAGAAGTAGTGTATTAGTGTAGTGTATAGTGTAGTAGTGTATAGTGTAGTGTAGTAGTAGTGTAGTGTGTAGTGTAGTGTAGTAGTAGTGTAGTTTATAGTGTAGTAGTAGTGTAGTGTATAGTGTAGTAGTAGTGTAGTAGTGTAGTGTATAGTGCAGTAGTGTAGTAGTAGTGTATAGTGTAGTGTATAATGTAGTGTAGTGTAGTTTATAGTGTAGTGTAGTAGTGTATAGTGTAGCAGATAGTGGAGAAGAATCTCTCGGTGAGTAGCCTAGCGGTGGTAGTGTATAGTGTAGTGTAGTAGTAGTGTAGTGTGTAGTGTAGTGTAGTAGTAGTGTAGTGTGTAGTGTATAGTGTAGTAGTGTAGTGTAGTAGTGTAGTAGTAGTGTAGTGTATAGTGTAGTGTAGTAGTGTAGTGTATAGTGTAGTGTAGTAGTGTAGTGTAGTAGTGTAGTGTAGTGTGTAGTGTAGTAGTAGTGTAGTGTATAGTGTAGTGTAGTAGTAGTGTAGTAGTGTAGTGTATAGTGTAGTGTATAGTGTAGTAGTGTAGTGTAGTAGTGTAGTAGTAGTGTAGTAGTGTAGTGTAGTGTGTAGTAGTAGTGTAGTAGTGTATAGTGTAGTGTAGTAGTAGTGTAGTGTATAGTGTAGTGTAGTAGTGTAGTGTAGTTTATAGTGTAGTGTAGTAGTGTAGTGTAGTAGTGTGTAGTAGTGTAGTAGTAGTGTAGTGTAGTGTGTAGTGTAGTAGTGTATAGTGTAGTGTAGTAGTGTAGTGTAGTAGTGTATAGTGTAGTAGTGTAGTGTAGTTTATAGTGTAGTGTAGTAGTAGTGTAGTGTATAGTGTAGTGTAGAAGTAGTGTATTAGTGTAGTGTATAGTGTAGTGTATAGTGTAGTAGTTTATAGTGTAGTGTAGTAGTGTATAGTGTAGCAGATGGTGGAGAAGAATCTCTCGGTGAGGAGCCTAGCGGTGGTAGTGTATAGTGTAGTGTAGTAGTGTAGTGTATAGTGTAGTAGTAGTGTAGTAGTAGTGTAGTGTAGTAGTGTAGTGTATAGTGTAGTAGTGTATAGTGTAGTGTATAGTGTAGTAGTGTATAGTGTAGTAGTGCATAGTGTAGTAGTGTATAGTGTAGTGTAGTAGTGTAGTGTGTAGTGTAGTTTATAGTGTAGTGTGTAGTGGAGTAGTAGTGTAGTGTGTAGTGTAGTTTATAGTGTAGTGTGTAGTGTAGTAGTGTAGTGTAGTAGTAGTGTATAGTGTAGTGTGTAGTGTAGTAGTAGTGTAATGTAGTAGTGTATAGTGTAGTGTGTAGTGTAGTAGTAGTGTAGTAGTAGTGTAGTGTATAGTGTGGTGTATAGTGTAGTAGTGTATAGTGTAGTAGTAGTGTAGTGTAGTAGTTTATAGTGTAGTGTAGTAGTGTAGTGTGTAGTAGTGTAGTAGTGTATAGTGTAGTGTAGTAGTGTAGTGTATAGTGTAGTGTAGTAGTGTATAGTGTAGTGTAGTAGTGTATATTGTAGTGTAGTAGTGTAGTGTATAGTGTAGTGTAGTAGTAGTGTAGTGTGTAGTGTAGTGTATAGTGTAGTAGTGTATAGTGTAGTAGTGTAGTAGTAGTGTAGTGTAGTAGTGTAGTAGTTTATAGTGTAGTGTAGTAGTGTAGTGTGTAGTAGTGTAGTGTAGTAGTGTATAGTGTAGTAGTGTATAGTGTAGTGTAGTAGTGTAGTGTGTAGTGTTGTAGTGTATAGTGTAGTGTAGTAGTGTATAGTGTAGTGTAGTAGTGTATAGTGTAGTGTAGTAGTGTAGTAGTGTATAGTGTAGTGTAGTAATAGTGTAGTGTGTAGAGTAGTGTAGTGTGTAGTGTAGTAGTGTAGTGTAGTGTATAGTGTAGTTTATAGTGTAGTAGTGTATAGTGTAGTGTAGTAGTGTAGTGTGTAGTGTAGTGTATAGTGTAGTGTAGTAGTGTAGTGTATAGTGTAGTGTAGTAGTGTATAGTCTAGTAGTGTATAGTGTAGTAGTGTATAGTGTAGTGTAGTAGTGTAGTATGTAGTGTAGTAGTGTGTAGCGCAGTAGTGTACAGTGTAGTGTATAGTGTAGTGTAGTAGTGTAGTGTGTAGTGTATAGTGTAGTGTAGTAGTGTATAGTGTAGTGTAGTAGTGTATAGTGTAGTAGTGTGTAGTGTAGTAGTGTAT
>NW_022638226.1:12500-150000 GCF_010993605.1 Petromyzon marinus
CTCTCTGTGTCTCTGTGTGTCTCTATGTCTCTCTGTGTCTCTGTGTATCTGTGTGTCTCTGTGTGTCTCTCTGTGTGTCTCTCTGTGTCTCTCTGTGTCTCTGTGTGTCTCTGTGTCTCTGTGTCTCTGTGTGTCTCTGTGTCTCTCTGTATGTGTCTCTGTGTGTCTCTGTGTGTCTCTGTGTCTCTCTGTGTGTCTCTGTGTGTCTCTGTGTCTCTCTGTGTGTCTCTGTGTCTCTCTGTGTGTCTCCGTGTCTCTGTGTGTCTCTGTGTGTCTCTGTGTCTCTGTGTGTCTCTGTGTCTCTCTGTGTGTCTCTCTGTGTCTCTCTGTGTCTCTGTGTGTCTCTATGTCTCTCTGTGTCTCTGTGTATCTGTGTGTCTCTTTGTGTCTCTCTGTGTGTCTCTCTGTGTCTCTCTGTGTCTCTGTTTGTCTCTGTGTCTCTGTGTGTCTCTGTGTCTCTCTGTGTCTCTGTCTGTCTCTGTGTCTCTGTGTGTCTCTGTGTCTCTCTGTTTCTCGGTGTCTCTCTGTGTCTCTGTGTCTCTGTGTGTCTCTGTGTCTCTCTGTGTCTCTGTGTGTCTCTGTGTCTCTGTGTTTCTCGATGTGTCCCTGTGTGTGTCTCTTTGTGTGTCTGTGTGTCTATCTGTGTCTCTGTGTGTCTCTGTGTCTCTCTGTGTGTCTCTGTGTCTCTGTTTGTCTGAGTGTCTCTGTGTCTCTGTGTCTCTCTGTGTGTCTCTGTGTCTCTCTGTGTGTCTCTTTGTGTCTCTGTCTGTCTCTGTCTCTCTGTAGTAATGAGTCTATGTGTCTCTCTCTCTGTGTGTCTCTCTATGTGTCTCTGTCTCTCTGTCTCTCTCTTTGTCTCTGTCTCTCTCTGTCTCTCTGTGTCTCTCTGTAGTAATGAGTCTATGTGTCTCTCTGTCTCTCTCTGTCTCTCTGTGTCTCTGTCTCTCTGTAGTAATGAGTCTATGTGTCTCTGTCTCTCTGTGTCTCTCTCTGTCTTTCTGTAGTAATGTCTCTCTCTGTCTCTCTGTAGTAATGAGTCTATGTGTCTCTCTGTGTCTCTCTCTGTCTCTCTGTGTCTCTGTCTCTCTGTAGTAATGAGTCTATGTGTCTCTGTCTCTCTGTGTCTCTCTGTGTCTCTGTGTCTCTCTGTATCTCTCTGTCTGTGTCTCTCTGTAGTAATGAGTCTGTCTATCTCTCTGTCTCTGTCTCTCTGTCTCTCTCTGTCTCTCTCTTTGTCTCTGTCTCTCTGTAGTAATGAGTCTATGTGGCTCTGTCTCTCTCTGTCTCTCTCTCTCTCTGTGTCTCTCTCCATGTGTCTCTGTCTCTCTCTGTCTCTCTCTCTCTGTAGTAATGTGTCTCTGTCTCTCTCTCTCTCTCTGTGTCTCTCTGTCTCTCTGTACTAATGTGTCTCTGTCTCTCTGTGTCTATCTCTCTCTGTGTCTCTGTCTCTCTCTCTGTCTCTCTGTCTCTCTCTGTCTCTCTCTCTGTCTCTCTGTAGTAATGAGTCTATGTGTCTCTGTCTCTCTCTCTGTCTCTCTGTAGTAATGTGTCTCTCTGTCTCTCTGTGTCTCTCGCTGTCTCTCTGTAGTAATGTGTCTCTGTCTCTCTCTCTCTGTGTGTGTCTCTCTCTCTGTCTCTCTGTAGTAATGTCTCTCTGTCTCTCTCTCTCTGTGTCTCTCTGTCTCTCTCTGTCTCTGTCTCTCTCTGTCTCTCTGTGTCTCTCTGTAGTAATGTGTCTCTCTGTCTCTCTCTGTGTCTCTCTCTCTGTCTGTGTCTATCTCTGTCTCTCTGTAGTAATGAATCTATGTGTCTCTGTCTCTCTCTGTGTCTCTCTCTGTGTCTCTATCTGTGTCTCTCTGTAGTAATGAGTCTATGTGTCTCTGTCTCTCTCTCTGTGTCTCTCTCTGTGTCTCTATCTGTGTCTCTCTGTAGTAATGAGTCTATGTGTCTCTGTCTCTCTCTCTCTGTGTCCCTGTCTCTCTCTCTGTCTCTCTGTGTCTCTCTGTCTCTCTGTAGTAATGTCTCTGTCTGTCTCTCTGTAGTAATGTCTCTGTCTCTCTCTGTCTCTCTCTCTGTCTCTCTGTAGTAATGAGTCTATGTCTCTCTGTGTCTCTGTCTCTCTCTCTCTCTGTCTCTCTGTAGTAATGAGTCTATGTGTCTCAGTCTCTCTCTGTGTCTCTCTCTGTGTCTCTCTCTGTGTCTCTCTGTAGCAATGCGTCTATGTGTCTCTGTCTCTCTCTCTCTGTGTCTCTCTGTCTCTCTCTTTCTCTGTCTCTCTCTGTCTCTCTGTGTCTCTCTGTAGTAATGTGTCTCTCTGTCTCTCTCTGTGTCTCTCTCTGTCTGTGTCTATCTCTGTCTCTCTGTAGTAATGAGTCTATGTGTCTGTCTCTCTCTGTGTCTCTCTCTGTGTCTCTCTCTGTGTCTCTCTGTAGCAATGCGTCTATGTGTCTCTGTCTCTCTCTCTCTGTGTCTCTCTGTCTCTCTCTTTCTCTGTCTCTCTCTGTCTCTCTGTGTCTCTCTATAGTAATGTGTCTCTCTGTCTCTCTCTGTGTCTCTCTCTGTCTGTGTCTATCTCTGTCTCACTGTAGTAATGAGTCTATGTGTCTCTGTCTCTCTCTGTGTCTCTCTCTGTGTCTCTCTCTGTGTCTCTCTGTAGTAATGAGTCTATGTGTCTCTGTCTCTCTCTCTGTGTCTCTGTCTCTCTCTGTGTCTCTCTGTGTCTCTCTGTCTCTCTGTAGTAATGTCTCTCTCTCTGTCTCTCTCTCTGTCTCTCTGTAGTAATGTCTCTCTCTGTCTCTCTGTAGTAATGTCTCTCTCTCTCTGTCTTTCTGTCTCTCTGTAGTAATGTGTCTCTCTGTCTCTCTGTAGTAATGTCTCTCTCTCTGTCTCTCTCTGTGTCTCTCTCTCTGTCTCTCTCTGTCTCTCTGTAGTAATATCTCTCTCTGTGTCTCTCTGTAGTAATGTGTCTCTGTCTCTCTCTGTCTCTCTGTAGTAATGTGTCTCTGTCTCTCTCTCTGTGTCTCTCTGTCTCTCTCTGTCTTTGTCTCTCTCTGTCTCTCTGTGTCTCTCTGTAGTAATGTGTCTCTCTGTCTCTCTCTTTGTCTCTCTCTCTGTCTGTGTCTATCTCTGTCTCTGTCTCTCTGTAGTAATGTCTCTCTCTGTCTCTCTGTAGTAATGTGTCTCTGTCTCTCTCTCTGTGTGTCTCTGTCTCTCTCTGTCTCTCTCTCTCTGTCTCTCTCTGTCTCTCTGTAGTAATGTCTCTCTGTCTCTCTCTCTCTGTGTCTCTCTCTGTATCTCTGTAGTAATGTGTCTCTCTCTCTGTGTCTCTCTGTAGTAATGTGTCTCTGTCTCTCTCTCTGTGTCTCTCTCTCTGTGTCTCTGTAGTAATGTCTCTCTCTGTCTCTCTGTCTCTCTCTGTCTCTCTGTAGTAATGTGTCTCTCTCTGTGTGTCTCTCTGTAGTAATGTGTCTCTGTCTCTCTCTCTCTCTGTGTCTATCTCTGTCTGTGTCTCTCTCTCTGTGTCTCTCTCTCTCTGTCTCTCTCTGTCTCTCTGTAGTAATGTGTGTCTCTCTGTCTCTCTGTCTATCTCTGTCTCTCTGTACTAATGTCTCTCTGTCACTTTGTCTCTCTCTGTGTCTCTCTGTCTCTCTGTCTATCTCTGTCTCTCTGTACTAATGTCTCTCTGTCTCTCTCTCTCTGTCTCTCTCTCTCTCTGTCTCTCTCTCTGTCTCTCTGTAGTAATGTGTCTCTCTCTGTCTCTCTCTGTACTAATGTCTCTCTGTCTCTCTCTGTGTGTCTCTCTCTCTGTCTCTCTCTCTCTGTCTCTCTGTACTAATGTGTCTCTGTCTCTCTCTCTCTCTGTGTCTCTCTCTGTCTCTCTGTACTAATGTCTCTCTGTCTCTCTCTCTGTCTCTCTGTAGTAATGTGTCTCTCTCTCTGTCTCTCTCTCTGTGTGTCTCTCTCTCTGTGTCTCTCAGCTACCCACCACGGGATTCATCGCTGTTCTTGCCGCTCTCCACGCCTGCCCCGAAGTTTCCATCGCCGGCTTTGGCTATCCGGCAAATTCGCCGGGAGCTCTGGTCCACTACTACGGCCAGAGCCGTATGCAAGAAATCACGAAGGTTGGAGACTGAGATGTTGACTACCTCGCCTGGTACACAGGAGGTCGTGGGATCGATCACAGACCCTGTGAGATGTTGTCTACCTCGCCTGGTACACAGGAGGTCGTGGGTTAGATCACAGACCCTGTGAGATGTTGACTACCTCGCCTGGTACACGGGAGGTCGTGGGTTCCATCACGTGACCCTGTGAGATTTTGACTACCTCGCCTGGTCTACAGGAGGTCGTGGGTTAGATCACAGACCCTGTGAGATGTTGACTACCTCGCCTGGTGCACAGGAGGTCGTGGGTTAGATCACAGACCCTGTGAGATGTTGACTACCTCGCCTGGTACACAGGAGGTTGTGGGTTAGATCACAGACCCTGTGAGATGTTGACTACCTCGCCTGGTACACAGGAGGTCGTGGGTTAGATCACAGACCCTGTGAGATGTTGACTACCTCGCCTGGTACACAGGAGGTCGTGGGTTAGATCACAGACCCTGTGAGATGTTGACTACCTCGCCTGGTACACAGGAGGTCGTGGGTTAGATCACGTGACCCTGTGAGATGTTGACTACCTCGCCTGGTACACAGGAGGTCGTGGGTTAGATCACAGACCCTGTGAGATGTTGACTACCTCGCCTGGTAAACAGGAGGTCGTGGGTTCTATCACAGACCCTGTGAGATGTTGACTACCTCGCCTGGTACACATGAGGTCGTGGGTTAGATCACGTGACCCTGTGAGATGTTGACTACCTCGCCTGGTACACATGAGGTCGTGGGTTAGATCACGTGACCCTGTGAGATGTTGACTACCTCGCACGGTACACAGGAGGTCGTGGGTTCTATCACAGACCCTGTGAGATGTTGACTACCTCGCCTGGTCTACAGGAGGTCGTGGGATCGATCACAGACCCTGAGAGATGTTGACTACATCGCTTGGTCTACAGGAGGTCGTGGGTTCTATCACAGACACTGTGAGATGTTGACTACCTCGCCTGGTAAACAGGAGGTCGTGGGTTAGATCACGTGACCCTGTGAGATGTTGACTACCTGGCCTGGTACACAGGAGGTCGTGGGTTAGATCCCATACCCTGTGAGATGTTGACTACCTCGCCTGGTACACAGGAGGTCGTGGGTTAGATCACAGACACTGTGAGATGTTGACTACCTCGCCTGGTACACAGGAGGTCGTGGGTTAGATCCCATACCCTGTGAGATGTTGACTACCTCGCCTGGTCTACAGGAGGTCGTGGGTTAGATCGCAGACCCTGTGAGATGTTTACTACCTCGCCTGGTACACAGGAGGTCGTGGATTAGATCACAGACACTGTGAGATGTTGACCACCTCGCCTGGTACACAGGAGGTCGTGGATTATATCCCAGACCCTGTGAGATGTTGACTACCTCGCCTGGTACACAGGAGGTCGTGGATTAGATCCCATACCCTGTGAGATGTTGACTACCTCGCCTGGTACACAGGAGGTCGTGGGTTAGATCACAGACACTGTGAGATGTTGACCACCTCGCCTGGTACACAGGAGGTCGTGGATTAGATCCCAGACCCTGTGAGATGTTGACTACCTCGCCTGGTACACAGGAGGTCGTGGATTAGATCCCATACTCTGTGAGATGTTGACTACCTCGCCTGGTACACAGGAGGTCGTGGGTTAGATCACAGACACTGTGAGATGTTGACTACCTCGCCTGGTACACAGGAGGTCGTGGGTTAGATCACAGACACTGTGAGATGTTGACTGCCTCGCCTGGTACACAGGAGGTCGTGGGTTCGATCACAGACCCTGTGAGATGTTGACTACCTCGCCTGGTACACAGGAGGTCGTGGGTTAGATCACAGACACTGTGAGATGTTGACTACCTCGCCTGGTACACAGGAGGTCGTGGGTTCTATCACAGACACTGTGAGATGTTGACTACCTCGCCTGGTAAACAGGAGGTCGTGGGTTCTATCACAGACCCTGTGAGATGTTGACTACCTCGCCTGGTACACATGAGGTCGTGGGTTAGATCACGTGACCCTGTGAGATGTTGACTACCTCGCCTGGTACACAGGAGGTCGTGGGTTAGATCACGTGACCCTGTGAGATGTTGACTACCTCGCCTGCTACACAGGAGGTCGTGGGTTAGATCACAGACACTGTGAGATGTTGACTACCTCGCCTGGTCTACAGGAGGTCGTGGGATCGATCACAGACCCTGAGAGGTGTTGACTACCTCGCCTGGTCTACAGGAGGTCGTGGGTTCTATCACAGACACTGTGAGATGTTGACTACCTCGCCTGGTACACAGGAGGTTGTGGGTTAGATCACAGACCCTGTGAGATGTTGACTACCTCGCCTGGTACACAGGAGGTCGTGGGTTAGATCACGTGACCCTGTGAGATGTTGACTACCTGGCCTGGTACACAGGAGGTCGTGGGTTAGATCCCATACCCTGTGAGATGTTGACTACCTCGCCTGGTACACAGGAGGTCGTGGGTTAGATCACAGACACTGTGAGATGTTGACTACCTCGCCTGGTACACAGGAGGTCGTGGGTTAGATCACAGACCCTGTGAGATGTTGACTACCTCGCCTGGTCTACAGGAGGTCGTGGGTTAGATACACTGTGAGATGTTGACCACCTCGCCTGGTACACAGGAGGTCGTGGATTAGATCCCAGACCCTGTGAGATGTTGACTACCTCGCCTGGTACACAGGAGGTCGTGGATTAGATCCCATACTCTGTGAGATGTTGACTACCTCGCCTGGTACACAGGAGGTCGTGGGTTAGATCACAGACACTGTGAGATGTTGACTACCTCGCCTGGTACACAGGAGGTCGTGGGTTAGATCACAGACACTGTGAGATGTTGACTGCCTCGCCTGGTACACAGGAGGTCGTGGGTTCGATCACAGACCCTGTGAGATGTTGACTACCTCGCCTGGTACACAAGAGGTCGTGGGTTAGATCACAGACACTGTGAGATGTTGACTACCTCGCCTGGTACACAGGAGGTCGTGGGTTAGATCACGTGACCCTGTGAGATGTTGACTACCTCGCCTGGTACACAGGAGGTCGTGGGTTCTATTACAGACACTGTGAGATGTTGACTACCTCGCCTGGTATACAGGAGGTCGTGGGTTAGATCACAGACCCTGTGAGATGTTGACTACCTCGCCTGGTACACAGGAGGTCGTGGGTTCAATCACAGACCCTGTGAGATGTTGACTACCTCGCCTGGTCTACAGGAGGTCGTGGGTTAGATCACAGACCCTGTGAGATGTTGACTACCTCGCCTGGTACACAGGAGGTCGTGGGTTCTATCACAGACACTGTGAGATGTTGACTACCTCGCCTGGTCTACAGGAGGTCGTGGGTTAGATCACAGACCCTGTGAGATGTTGACTACCTCGCCTGGTACACAGGAGGTCGTGGGTTAGATCACAGACCCTGTGAGATGTTGACTACCTCGCGTGGTACACAGGAGGTCGTGGGTTAGATCACAGACACTGTGAGATGTTGACTACCTCGCCTGGTACACAGGAGGTCGTGGGTTAGATCACAGACCCTGTGAGATGTTGACTACCTCGCCTGGTACACGTCTCTCTGCCCGTGGATATTCATTGTCTGTGTGTGGTTGTTGTTATTGTTATTGTGTGTTGATGTTGTTGATGTTGTTGTTATTGTTATTGTGTGTGTTGATGTTGTTGATGTTGTTGATGTTATTGTTGTTATTGTGTGTTGTTGTGTGTGTGTGATGATGTTGTTGATGTTGTTGTTGATGTTGTTGTTGTTATTGTGTGTTGTTGTTATGTGTGTATTGTTGTTATTGTGTGTGTTGTTGATGTTGTTGATGTTGTTGTTGTTATTGTGTGTGTTGTTGTTATTGTTATTGTTGTTGATGTTGTTGTTGTTTTTGTGTGTTGATGTGTGTGTGTGATGATGATGTTGTTGTTGTTGTTGTTATTGTGTGTTGTTGTGTGTGTTGTTGATGTTGTTGTTGTTGTTATTGTGTGTGTTGATGTTGTTGATGTTGTTGATGTTATTGTTGTTGTTATTGTGTGTTGTTGTGTGTGTGTGATGATGATGTTGTTGTTGTTATTGTGTGTTGTTGATGTTGTTGTTGTTATTGTGTGTGTTGATGTGTGTGTGTGATGATGATGTTGATGTTGTTGTTGTTGATGATGTTGTTGATGTTGATGTTGTTGATGTTATTGATGTTGTTGTTGATGTTGATGTTGTTGTTGTGTGTGTGTGATGTTGTTGTTGTTGTGTGTGTGTGTGGTTGTTGTTGTTGTGTGTGTTGTAGTGTGTGTGATGTTGTTGTTGTTATTGTGTGTTGTTGTTGATGTTGTCGTTGTTATTGTGTGTTGTTGTGTGTGTGATGATGATGTTGTTGTTGTGTGTATGTGATGTTGTTGTTGTTGTTGTTGTGTGTTGTTGTGTGTGTGTGATGATGTTGTTGTTGTGTGTATGTGATGTTGTTGTTGTTGTTGTGTGTTGTTGTGTGTGTGTGTGATGATGATGTTGTGTGTGTTGTTATTGTGTGTTTTGTTATTGTGTGTTGTTGTGTGTGTTGTTGTGTGTGTGATGATGATGTTGTTGTTGTGTGTATTGTTATTGTGTGTTGTTGTTGTTGATGTTGTTGTTGTTATTGTGTGTTGTGTGTGTGTGATGATGTTGTTGTTTTGTGTATTGTGTGTTGTTGTGTGTGTGATGATGAGGTCCGGCAAAACAACCCCCTACCTCCTCGCGGTGCCGGACGGGCAACTCTGTCGTGGACAGCGCTGTGGGGGGAGATCCAATTTTGATTGGCTCCTCCCCTCATGGCATATGTGTCCACCACAGGGGCTAAACGGGGGCTCTGGACGGGTGCGAGGGGCTGGTAACCCCTCCACCTTCAATTAATTACCACGAAACCACGAATTAAACTTAAATATGTAACAACTAAGCTTGTGCCGGAGGCCCCGGGGGGCCAGGCGTCTATGACGTCTCCTGGCCAAACCCCAATTGGCGGAGCCAGGAGATTGAATACCTACCCTCGGGGCTACTCCAGAAACAACGAAAAGCCACTACGGTTGGCCACGTGGAATGTTCGAACGCTCACTGCAGAGGAGAGGCTGCCACTCCTCTGTCGGGAGCTGGACCGGTACCGCCTGGATCTATGCGGCATTCAGGAGGTCCGGTGGACCGGCTCTGGCTCCTGCCACCATGAGGGGTGGACAGTTCTCTACTCGGGGCAGCAGACTGCCAAACAACAGGGTGTGGGTCTTCTTTTGAACAAAAGAATGAAGGGGGCGTGGGAGCGTGGTGGTGAGGTGTGGGAAGCTGTAAGCCCCAGGCTACTTTGGGCTCGCCTTCCCATCAACCGGAGGCGAGGAATGGTGGTCGTGGTTACTTATGCCCCCACCGAAGATGAACATCCGTGGAGGGATGCAGGCAAAGCCGATGAGTCAGATGCCTTCTATGACCTCCTGTCACAGGTGCTGGCTAAAGTGGCCCCTCGGGATAGAGTCATCATGTTGGGTGACTTCAATGCCCGAGTTGGTCATGATACTGGCACCTGGCCTGGAGTGATTGGAGGGCATGGGCCAGATCAGCTCAATAACAACGGTAGGAGGCTGCTAGATTTTTGTGCAGCCCATGGGCTTGTAATTACCAACACGCTGTTCCGGCATCGGCGCATCCACACAACATCATGGATGCATGCCGGGTCCAAGCAAGAACATTTGCTGGACTACATAGTGACGGACCAGCGAATGCGAGCCCATGTCCTTGACACCAGGACCTACCGTGGAGCTGATCTGCCCTCTGACCATCGACTAGTCATCTGTAAGATGCGCCTGCCATTCTTCCACTCCGGTGGTGGGTGTACACCCAGGACCCCATTCCAACCTAAAGTGGCCTGGTCTCAGTTATCTGATGAAAGTTGCAAGCGAGAATTTCATCATCGCTTGCGGCTGGGATTGGCATCGTCCCCGACTCCTCCTGATGTCGAGGGTAAATGGGCGAGGTTTAGGACTGTGACTCATGCAGCTGCAATGGCTGCTTTGGGTACGCGGTCCAGACCTCCCCAGACACCCTGGATGACAGAGGAGTTGTTCACGATGGTTGAGAAAAAGCGACAGGCCCACTGTCATCGGCTACAGAGTCCCACGTCAGAGAATGAGGAGGCTTACCGCAGCCTTCGCTCGGAGGTTCGGAGAGCCGTGAGGCGCTGCAAGGATGGGTGGTGGTCGCGGGTTGCTGAGGAGATGGAGTCTGCCTCAGTGGCCCGTGATCACAAATCTCTATTTAACTCCATCAAAAAAGTAACCTGCAGCGCCACACCTATTACCATCATTAGGGGAAAAAACGGCGATCCAATTTCCGACCCCCAGGAACAGGTTCGCAGATTTGCTGAGCATTTCTGTGAGGTCCTGGGGGAGGGAAAATCCCTCAGCCAGGAAAACATCGTGGCACAAAGTGAGGATGACCCTGCTGAGGCTGCGGTGCCTCAAATATTGGATGAAGTCACCCCCTGTGAGTGGCTGGCTGAGGTGCCATCTGCTGAGGAAGTATTGAAGGCGATCCGGAGTCTGAGACCAGGAAAGGCAGCGGGCAGAGATGATCTTCCAAGCGAAATGCTGAGGGAGGGTGGCGTTTGTGCACAGACTGCCCTATATGACATCATAACAACAGTCTGGACCACTGGACGGGTTCCGCAGGATTGGAAGGATGCCCTGGTGGTCCCCCTTTTTAAGAAGGGGGACCGCACAGACTGTAACAACTACAGGGGCATCTCACTCCTCAGTGTGCCGGGAAAGGTCCTGGCAAGGATTATTCAGCATCGCCTTGCCAGGCACGCTGAGGAGAGGCTTGCGGAGCCCCAATGCGGTTTCAGGAAAGGGCGGTCCTGCACAGGTGCCATATTTTCTGTCCGTCTGCTACAGCAGAGGTGTAGGGAATTCCAACAAGACCTACATCTCTGCTTTATTGACCTGGTCAAGGCCTATGATACCATCAGTAGGCCTGGGCTCTGGGTCGTTCTTCGTGCTTTTGGAGTACCTGACCCTCTGCTCACGATCATTAAGGACCTTCATGATGGTGAGCGGGCCCGGGTAAAACTACGTGGCCGGGAGTCAGAGCCATTCCCTGTACACCTTGGGGTGCGACAGGGATGTCCTCTGGCTCCCACATTATTTAACATCTATTTTGACCACGTAGTTCGTGAAGCCTTCAATAGCTGTACCGGGGGAATCTCCATATGGTACAGATATAATGGGAGGCTAATCGATGCCCGGGTGCGGTCAAGGGATGGCTCCCTATTGCTCAACCACGTTATGTATGCTGATGACTTGGTAATAGCTGCTCAGTCAGAGGAGGAGTTGGAGACGCTGCTGCTGAGACTGGAGCGTGCCACTAAGAGGTGGGGCCTTACCATCAGCCCCACCAAAACCAAGCACCTGCCTGGGTATTTTGTACCATCGGACACTCCACCCCCACAACTCCCAATCGGTGATGGGGCAGTTGTGGAGAGAGTGGAGAGTTTCCCATACCTGGGCAGTGTGCTTATGACTGGCACCAGTTTAACCGCAGAGGTCTCACTCCGAATCAGTCGAGCGGCAATATCTTTTCATCGGTTGCGTAACGCTGTGTGGAAGCTACCTGGTCTGTCGCTCCGCACTAAGCTTCAGGTCTTCTCGGCCACGGTCATTCCCTCCCTTCTCTACGCTTGCGAAACGTGGACCCCCCTAATGGAACATCTTCGCCGGTTAGAAACATTTAGGCTGGCCTGCCTACGATCCATCCTGGGTTTAACCAGACTGGATTGTGTGAGGAGCTCACAAATCCTTGAAAGATCTGGGCAGGGTCCCATCGGTGAGCTCCTCCGGCAGGCAAGGCTGCGATGGCTGGGTCATGTAGCCCGCATGCCCAGCCACCGCATGCCGAAACAGCTTTTGTTTGGCCGGATTGAGGGGGCTAAGCGGGCGCGGCACGGGCTAGAGAAGAGATGGAGTGATGTGGTACAGGAGGACGTGGAGCTGAGTGGACTTGCCGATGACTGGTACCAGCGGTGTCAAGATCGGCCTCTGTGGAGGAGGCTCGTGAAGGATGCTACTGGGCAGTTGGAGGCAGTCGCCCTCCAACAACAACGGAGGGCGGAGGAGCGACGCTCACAACAGCGAGCGGAGCGCCGGGTGGCTAAAGCACAGCAGGTTGGCACAGTAGGGGGCACAGGTGGTGCATCAGCCAGTCATCTCAGTCAGTCGACCCGTGGCACCTGGGTCTGCCCCGTGACCTCCTGCCAGCGGGCGTTCGACACTTCACGTGGCCTCAGGGTGCACATAGCCTGGCACAAGCGTCGTGGTGACGTCACCGCCACTTAGTGGCGAATGGCGGTTGTTGTTGTTGTTGTTGATGATGATGTTGTTGTGTGTATTGTTATTGTGTGTTGTTGTGTGTGTTGTTGATGTTGTTGTTATTGTGTGTAGTGTGTGTGATGATGATGTTGTTGTTGTTGTTGTGTGTGTGTGATGATGTTGTTGATGTTGTTGTGTGTGTTGTTGTGTGTGTGTGTGATGATGATGATGATGTTGTTGTTGTTGTTTTTGTGTTCTTCAGGATAATATCCACAATGTGTCTTCTGAATGGAACCTCCTGCAGCAACTCATGGAGTTGGGTCACGTCACGAATCTGACTCCTGTGATGTGAATACCATCAACACCATCAACACCATCAACACCATCACCACCACCATCACCACACCATCAACACCATCAACACCATCACCACCACCATCACCACACCATCAACACCATCAACACCATGACCATCAACACCCTAACATCACCATCACTATCAACACCATCACCACCATCAACACCATCAACACCATCAACACCATCAACGCCATCACCACCATCAACACCATCACCACCATCAACACCATCAACACCATCAACGCCATCACCACCATCAACACCATCACCACCATCAACACCCTAACAACACCATCACCATCAACACCATCACCACCATCACCATCAACACCATCATCACCATCACCACCATCACCACCATCACCACCATCATCACCATCACCACCATCACCATCATCACCATCACCACCATCACCACCATCACCACCATCATCACCATCACCATCAACACCATCACCACCATCACCATCACCACCATCAACACCATCAACACCATCAACACCATTATCACCATCAACACCATCATCACCATCACCACCACCATCACCACACCATCAACACCATCAACACCATGACCATCAACACCCTAACATCACCATCAACACCATCAACACCATCAACACCATCACCCTAACATCACCATCAACACCATCACCATCAACACCATCATCACCATCAACACCACCATCATCACCATCACCACCATCAACACCATCAACAACATCAACATCATCATCACCATCACCACCATCAACACCATCAACACCATCACCACCATCACCATCATCACCATCACCACCATCACCATCAACACCATCAACACCATCACTACCATCAACACCATCATCACCATCAACACCATTACCATCAACACCATCACCACCATCACCATCACCACCATCATCACCATCATCACCATCACCACCATCACCACCACCATCACCTTAACATCACCATCATCACCATCACAAACATCACCATCACCCTAACACCACCACCACCATCACCACCACCATCACCATCACCACCATCACCACCATCACCACCACCATCACCACCATCACAATCACCACCATCACCACCACCATCACCACTACCATCACCACTACCATCACCACCATCACCACCATCACCACCACCACCATCATCACCACCATCATCACCACCATCATCACCATCATCACCATCATCACCATCATCACTATCACCACCATCACCACCACCATCACCTTAACATCACCATCATCACCATCACAAACATCACCATCACCCTAACACCACCATCACCATCACCACCATCACCACCATCACCATCACCACCATCACAATCACCACCATCACCACTACCATCACCACCATCATCACCACCACCATCACCACCATCACCACCATCACCACTACCATCACCACCACCACCATCATCACCACCATCACCACCATCACCACTACCATCAGCACCACCACCATCATCACCACCATCACCATCATCAACATCATCATCTCTGTGTGTGTGTCTGTGTGTGTGTCTGTGTGTGTGTGTCTGTGTGTCTGTGTGTATGTGTGTCTGTGTGTGTGTCTATGTGTGTGTGTTTCTGTGTGTGTGTGTCTGTGTGTGTGTGTCTGTGTGTGTCTGTGTGTGTGTCTGTGTGTGTGTCTCTGTGTGTGTGTGTCTGTGTGTGTGTCTGTGTGTGTGTGTCCGTGTGTGTGCGTCACTGTGTGTGTGTATCTCTGTGTGTGTGGCACTGTGTGTGTCTGTGTGTATGTCTGTGTGTGTCTGTGTGTGTCTGTGTGTGTCTGTGTGTGTGTCTGTGTGTGTCTGTGTCTGTGTGTGTGTCACTGTGTGTGTGTCTGTGTGTGTGTGTGTCTGTGTGTGTGTGTCTGTGTGTGTGTCTGTGTGTGTGTGTCTGTGTGTGTGTCTGTGTGTGTGTCTGTGTGTGTGTCTGTGTGTGTGTGTGTCTGTGTGTGTCTCTGTGTGTGTGTGTCTGTGTGTGTGTCTGTCTGTGTCTCTGTGTGTGTCTGTGTGTGTGTGTCTGTGTGTGTGTGTGTATCTGTGTGTGTCTGTGTGTTTGTGTGTGTCTGTGTTTGTGTGTCACTGTGTGTGTGTCTCTGTGTGTGTGTCTGTGTGTGTGACTGTATGTCTGTGTGTCTGTGTCTGTGTGTGTCTGTGTGTGTGTCTATGTGTGTGTGTTTCTGTGTGTGTGGCACTGTGTGTGTCTGTGTGTATGTCTGTGTGTGTCTGTGTGTGTCTGTGTGTGTCTGTGTGTGTGTCTGTGTGTGTCTGTGTCTGTGTGTGTGTCACTGTGTGTGTGTCTGTGTGTGTGTCTGTGTGTGTGTGTCTGTGTGTGTGTCTGTGTGTGTGTCTGTGTGTGTGTCTGTGTGTGTGTGTGTCTGTGTGTGTCTCTGTGTGTGTGTGTCTGTGTGTGTGTCTGTCTGTGTCTCTGTGTGTGTCTGTGTGTGTGTGTCTGTGTGTGTGTGTGTATCTGTGTGTGTCTGTGTGTTTGTGTGTGTCTGTGTTTGTGTGTCACTGTGTGTGTGTCTCTGTGTGTGTGTCTGTGTGTGTGACTGTATGTCTGTGTGTCTGTGTCTGTGTGTGTCTGTGTGTGTGTCTGTGTGTGTGTGTCACTGTATGTGTGTGTCTGTGTGTGTGTGTGTGTCACTGTGTGTGTGTGTCTGTGTGTGTGTGTCTGTGTGTGTCACTGTATGTGTGTGTGTCTGTGTGTGTGTGTCACTGTGTGTGTTTCTGTGTGTGTGACTGTGTCTGTGTGTGTGTGTGTGTCTGTGTGTGTGACTCTGTGTGTGTGTCACTGTGTGTGTGTGTATCACTGTGTGTGTGACTGTGTGTCTGTGTGTGTGGTGTTGCAGAGCAAGCGACAATCCTCATGAATCTCCATCGCCAGCGACTCGCTAGGACTCCCTCCGTTCCAGCAGCCCCTCCAGGAGCCAGGGTTTTGTGCTGATTGGTCGTGATCAGCTGCCAACTTGCACAGCCAAACTCATCAGGAACCCGATCAGTCGACATCTGGGGGCAGTTCCACCAGAACTGGGGGAATGCTGGGACTGCTGATGAGACTCTAAATGTGGAACCCGTAGCTCACCCTGTCAACATCTGTGAGTGAGTGGGTGAGTGGGTGGGTGAGTGGGTGGGTGGGTGAGTGGGTGGGTGAGTGAGTGGTGGGTGGGTGAGTGACTGAGTGAGTGAGTGTTTGAGTGAGTGAGTGGGTGAGTGAGTGGGTGGGTGAGTGGGTGGGTGAGTGGGTAGGTGAGTGAGTGGGTGAGTGAGTGGGTGGGTGAGTGGGTGGGTGGTTGGGTGGGTGGGTGAGTGGGTGGGTGAGTGGGTGAGTGAGTGGGTGGGTGAGTGAGTGAGTGAGTGGGTGAGTGGGTGAGTGGGTGAGTGGGTGGGTGAGTGGGTGAGTGAGTGAGTGGGTGGGTGGGTGAGTGAGTGGGTGGATGAGTGAGTGAGTGGGTGGGTGAGTGAGTGAGTGAGTGTTTGAGTGAGTGAGTGGGTGAGTGAGTGGGTGGGTGAGTGGGTGGGTGAGTGGGTGGGTGAGTGAGTGAGTGGGTGAGTGAGTGGGTGAGTGGGTGGGTGAGTGGGTGGGTGAGTGGGTGGGTGGGTGGGTGAGTGGGTGGGTGAGTGGGTAGGTGAGTGAGTGGGTGAGTGAGTGGGTGGGTGAGTGGGTGGGTGAGTGGGTGAGTGAGTGGGTGGGTGGGTGGCTGAGTGAGTGAGTGGGTGAGTGAGTGTTTGAGTGAGTGAGTGGGTGAGTGAGTGGGTGGGTGAGTGGGTGGGTGAGTGGGTAGGTGAGTGAGTGGGTGAGTGAGTGGGTGGGTGAGTGGGTGGGTGGTTGGGTGGGTGGGTGAGTGGGTGGGTGAGTGGGTGAGTGAGTGAGTGGGTGGGTGAGTGAGTGAGTGAGTGGGTGAGTGGGTGAGTGGGTGAGTGGGTGGGTGAGTGGGTGAGTGAGTGAGTGGGTGGGTGGGTGAGTGAGTGGGTGGATGAGTGAGTGAGTGGGTGAGTGAGTGACTGAGTGAGTGAGTGTTTGAGTGAGTGAGTGGGTGAGTGAGTGGGTGGGTGAGTGGGTGGGTGAGTGGGTGGGTGAGTGAGTGAGTGGGTGAGTGAGTGGGTGAGTGGGTGGGTGAGTGGGTGGGTGAGTGGGTGGGTGGGTGGGTGAGTGGGTGGGTGAGTGAGTGGGTGGGTGAGTGAGTGAGTGAGTGGGTGGGTGGGTGGGTGAGTGAGTGAGTGGGTGAGTGAGTGAGTGGGTGAGTGGGTGGGTGGGTGAGTGGGTGAGTGAGTGAGTGGGTGGGTGAGTGAGTGGGTGGATGAGTGAGTGAGTGGGTGGGTGAGTGAGTGACTGAGTGAGTGAGTGTTTGAGTGAGTGAGTGGGTGAGTGAGTGGGTGGTTGAGTGGGTGGGTGAGTGGGTGGGTGAGTGAGTGAGTGGGTGAGTGAGTGGGTGAGTGTGTGGGTGGGTGGGTGGGTGAGTGGGTGGGTGAGTGGGTGGGTGGGTGAGTGGGTGGGTGAGTGAGTGGGTGGGTGAGTGAGTGAGTGGGTGAGTGAGTGGGTGGGTGGGTGGGTGGCTGAGTGAGTGAGTGGGTGAGTGAGTGAGTGGGTGAGTGGGTGAGTGAGTGAGTGAGTGGGTGGGTGGGTGGGTGAGTGGGTGGGTGAGTGAGTGGGTGGGTGAGTGGGTGAGTGAGTGGGTGAGTGGGTGGGTGGGTGAGTGAGTGGGTGGATGAGTGAGTGAGTGAGTGGGTGGGTGAGTGAGTGACTGAGTGAGTGAGTGTTTCAGTGAGTGAGTGGGTGAGTGAGTGGGTGGGTGAGTGGGTGGGTGAGTGGGTGGGTGAGTGAGTGAGTGGGTGAGTGAGTGGGTGAGTTTGTGGGTGGGTGGGTGAGTGGGTGGGTGAGTGGGTGGGTGGGTGGGTGAGTGGGTGGGTGAGTGAGTGGGTGGGTGGGTGAGTGAGTGAGTGGGTGGGTGGGTGGGTGAGTGAGTGAGTGGGTGAGTGAGTGGGTGAGTGAGTGGGTGGGTGGGTGGGTGAGTGGGTGGGTGGGTGGGTGAGTGGGTGAGTGAGTGAGTGAGTGGGTGAGTGGGTGAGTGGGTGAGTGTGTGGGTGGGTGGGTGGGTGAGTGGGTGGGTGAGTGGGTGGGTGGGTGGGTGAGTGGGTGGGTGAGTGAGTGGGTGGGTGAGTGAGTGAGTGAGTGGGTGAGTGAGTGGGTGGGTGGGTGGGTGAGTGAGTGAGTGGGTGAGTGAGTGAGTGGGTGAGTGGGTGAGTGAGTGAGTGAGTGGGTGGGTGGGTGAGTGGGTGGGTGAGTGAGTGGGTGGGTGAGTGGGTGAGTGAGTGGGTGAGTGGGTGAGTGAGTGGGTGAGTGGGTGGGTGGGTGAGTGAGTGGGTGGATGAGTGAGTGAGTGGGTGGGTGAGTGAGTGACTGAGTGAGTGAGTGTTTCAGTGAGTGAGTGGGTGAGTGAGTGGGTGGGTGAGTGGGTGGGTGAGTGGGTGGGTGAGTGAGTGAGTGGGTGAGTGAGTGGGTGAGTTTGTAGGTGGGTGGGTGAGTGGGTGGGTGAGTGGGTGGGTGGGTGAGTGGGTGGGTGAGTGAGTGGGTGGGTGAGTGAGTGAGTGGGTGGGTGGGTGGGTGAGTGAGTGAGTGGGTGAGTGAGTGGGTGAGTGAGTGGGTGGGTGGGTGAGTGGGTGGGTGGGTGGGTGAGTGGGTGAGTGAGTGGGTGAGTGGGTGAGTGAGTGGGTGAGTGTGTGAGTGTGTTATTGGTGGTATAGTCGTGGTGGTGTTGTGGTGGTGTAGTGGTGGTGGTGGTGTAGTGATGGTGGTGGTGTAGTGGTGGTGGTGGTGTAGTGGTAGTGATGGTGGTTGTGTAGTGGTGATGGTGGTGGTGTAGTGGTGGTGGTGGTGTAGTGGTAGTGATGGTGGTTGTGTAGTGGTGATGGTGGTGGTGTAGTGGTGGTGGTGGTGTAGTGGTAGTGATGGTGGTTGTGTAGTGGTGATGGTGGTGGTGTAGTCAATATCGTCACTGGGGGAGAGACAAAGGCGGCCGGGTGTGGTGCTGGACACCCACCCCCTCGTGTATCCACAGTGCCGGTAGCCTTCAAAGACGCTGCTGCACTTGCCCCTACAGCCCTGCTAGAGGCTACCTGGGTCACCTTTGTCTGTGTGACTGCACTTGCCCCTACAGCCCTGCTAGAGGCTACCTGGGGGAGCTTTGTCTGTGTCTGTGTGACTGCACTTGCCCCTACAGCCCTGCTAGAGGCTACCTGGGGGAGCTTTGTCTGTGTGTTGCCGTTATTTTAATTTATTTTTAATTTTATATATATTAAAAAAAAATTATATCTGCGTGACTTTAACGAATTGACCAAAGATTTTTTTAAATCTCGTTTTATTTTTTTTAAAAACGTTGTCCATTTTTTTTATTTATTTCAATCGGCTCATCATGATTGATTTTTGGGTCGCCTATAAATTTTTAAGCCAATAAAATGTTTTGTTGTTTAATGGCGCGTGTTGCTGTTGTTATTATAGTTAAAATAACATTTCTAATAATGGTGGGGTTTTTTTTATCACATTTTTAACGAGGAATCACGTGATGCATGAACCACAATACTTGTGGTCAAAATGCTAAAAAAAATCAAACACGCCATGATAATATACGGGGGATTATCCTTTAGCCAAAGAACCAAGAATAATAATTTTATTGTTTTATATTTTTATTATTTTATTGTTTCCCTATCTACGTGGTGGTGGTGACTTTACCACCAAAGAACCAAGAATAATAATTTTATTGTTTTATATTTTTATTATTTTATTGTTTCCCTTCTACGTGGTGGTGACTTTACACAAAGAACCAAGAATAATAATTGTATTGTTTTATATTTTTATTATTTTATTGTTTCCCTTCTACGTGGCGGTGACTTTACCACCCAAAGAACCAAGAATAATAATTTTATTGTTTTATATTTTTATTATTTTATTGTTTCCCTTCTACGTGGTGGTGACTTTACCCAAAGAACCAAGAATAATAATTTTATTGTTTTATATTTTTATTATTTTATTGTTTCCCTTCTACGTGGTGGTGACTTTAACCCAAAGAACCAAGAATAATAATTTTATTGTTTTATATTTTTATTATTTTATTGTTTCCCTTCTACGTGGTGGTGACTTTGCCCAAAGAACCAAGAATAATAATTTTATTGTTTTATATTTTTATTATTTAATTGTTTCCCTTCTACGTGGTGGTGACTTTACCCAAAGAACCAAGAATAATAATTTTATTGTTTTATATTTTTATTATTTTATTGTTTCCCTTCTACGTGGTGGTGACTTTACCCAAAGAACCAAGAATAATAATTTTATAGTTTTATATTTTTATTATTTTATTGTTTCCCTATCTACGTGGTGGTGGTGACTTTTCCCAAAGAACCAAGAATAATAATTTTATTGTTTTATATTTTTATTATTTTATTGTTTCCCTTCTACGTGGTGGTGACTTTGCCCAAAGAACCAAGAATAATAATTGTATTGTTTTATATTTTTATTATTTTATTGTTTCCCTTCTACGTGGTGGTGACTTTACCCGAATGAACCAAGAATAATAATTTTATTGTTTTATATTTTTATTATTTTATTGTTTCCCTTCTACGTGGCGGTGACTTTACCCCAAAGAACCAAGAATAATAATTTTATTGTTTTATATTTTTATTATTTTATTGTTTCCCTTCTACGTGGTGGTAACTTTACCCAAAGAACCAAGAATAATTTTAATGTTTTATATTTGTATTATTTTATTGTTTCCCTTCTACGTGGTGGTGACTTTACCCAAAGAACCATGAATATGAATCCCTGCATTCACGAAAGCTTTGAATCTAAATTTAAATCAGTTAAGACCCGAAATGGTTCATCAAATCCTTCCAATGATTGCTAAGCCAGAATCCATCTTCTCGCTTGAAATTGTCTCCGTGTTTCAAATTGTTCTTGCTGTGGGTTTCACAGCTGATGATGATTGCTTGTGTTGCAGTGAGAATTTTATTGTTTTATATTTTTATTATTTTATTGTTTCCCTTCTACGTGGTGGTGGTGACTTTACCCAAACAACCAAGAATAATAATTTTATAGTTTTATATTTTTATTATTTTATTGTTTCCCTTCTACGTGGTGGTGACTTTACCACCCAAAGAACCAAGAATAATAATTTTATTGTTTTATATTTTTATTATTTTATTGTTTCCCTTCTACGTGGCGGTGACTTTACCCAAAGAACCAAGAATAATTGTTGTATTGTTTTATATTTTTATTATTTTATTATTTCCCTTCTACGTGGTGGTGACTTTACCCAAAGAACCAAGAATAATAATTTTATTGCTTTATATTTTTATTATTTTATTGTTTCCCTTCTACGTGGCGGTGACTTTACCCCAAAGAACCAAGAATAATAATTTTATTGTTTTATATTTTTATTATTTTATTGTTTCCCTTCTACGTGGTGGTGACATTACCCAAAGAACCAAGAATAATAATTTTATTGTTTTATATTTTTATTATTTTATTGTTTCCCTTCTACGTGGTGGTGACTTTACCCAAAGAACCAAAAATAATAATTGTATTGTTTTATATTTTTATTATTTTATTGTTTCCCTATCTACGTGGCGGTGGTGACTTTACCCAAAGAACCAAGAATAATAATTTTATAGTTTTATATTTTTATTATTTTATTGTTTCCCTTCTACGTGGTGGTGACTTTACCCCAAAGAACCAAGAATAATAATTTTATAGTTTTATATTTTTATTATTTTATTGTTTCCCTATCTACGTGGTGGTGACTTTACCGAAAGAACCAAGAATAATAATTTTATTGTTTTATATTTTTATTATTTTATTGTTTCCCTATCTACGTGGTGGTGACTTTACCCCAAAGAACCAAGAATAATAATTTTATTGTTTTATGTTTTTATTATTTTATTGTTTCCCTTCTACGTGGTGGTGGTGACTTTACCCCAAAGAACCAAGAATAATAATTGTATTGTTTTATATTTTTATTATTTTATTGTTTCCCTTCTACGTGGTGGTGACTTTACCCAAAGAACCAAGAATAATAATTTTATTGTTTTATATTTTTATTATTTTATTGTTTCCCTTCTACGTGGTGGTGACTTTACCCAAAGAACCAAGAATAATAATTGTATTGTTTTATATTTTTATTATTTTATTGTTTCCCTTCTACGTGGTGGTGACTTTACCCCAAAGAACCAAGAATAATAATTTTATTGTTTTATATTTTTATTATTTTATTGTTTCCCTTCTACGTGGCGGTGGTGACTTTACCCAAAGAACCAAGAATAATAATTTTATTGTTTTATATTTTTATTATTTTATTGTTTCCCTTCTACGTGGTGGTGACTTTACCCAAAGAACCAAGAATAATAATTTTATTGTTTTATATTTTTATTATTTTATTGTTTCCCTTCTACGTGGTGGTGACTTTACCCAAAGAACCAAGAATAATAATTTTATTGTTTTATATTTTTATTATTTTATTGTTTCCCTTCTACGTGGTGGTGACTTTACCCAAAGAACCAAGAATAATAATTTTATTGTTTTATATTTTTTATTATTTTATTGTTTCCCTTCTACGTGGTGGTGACTTTACCCAAAGAACCAAGAATAATAATTTTATTGTTTTATATTTTTATTATTTTATTGTTTCCCTTCTACGTGGTGGTGGTGACTTTACCCAAAGAACCAAGAATAATAATTTTATTGTTTTATATTTTTATTATTTTATTGTTTCCCTTCTACGTGGTGGTGACTTTACCCAAAGAACCAAGAATAATAATTTTATAGTTTTATATTTTTATTATTTTATTGTTTCCCTTCTACGTGGTGGTGACTTTACCCAAAGAACCAAGAATAATAATTTTATTGTTTTATATTTTTATTATTTAATTGTTTCCCTTCTACGTGGTGGTGACTTTACCCAAAGAACCAAGAATAATAATTTTAATGTTTTATATTTTTATTATTTTATTGTTTCCCTTCTACGTGGTGGTGACTTTACCACCCAAAGAACCAAGAATAATAATTTTATTGTTTTATATTTTTATTATTTTATTGTTTCCCTTCTACGTGGTGGTGACTTTACCACCAAAGAACCAAGAATAATTATTTTATTGTTTTATATTTTTATTATTTTATTGTTTCCCTATCTACGTGGCGGTGGTGACTTTACCCAAAGAACCAAGAATAATAATTTTAATGTTTTATATTTTTATTATTTTATTGTTTCCCTTCTACGTGGTGGTGACTTTACCCCAAAGAACCAAGAATAATAATTTTATTGTTTTATATTTGTATTATTTTATTGTTTTATATTTTTATTATTTTATTGTTTCCCTTCTACGTGGTGGTGACTTTACCCAAAGAACCAAGAATAATAATTGTGTTGTTTTATATTTTTATTATTTTATTGTTTCCCTATCTACTTGGTGGTGACTTTACCCAAAGAACCAAGAATAATAATTTTATTGTTTTATATTTTTATTATTTTATTGTTTCCCTTCTACGTGGTGGTGACTTTACCCAAAGAACCAAGAATAATAATTTTATTGTTTTATATTTTTATTATTTTATTGTTTCCCTTCTACGTGGTGGTGGTGACTTTACCCAAAGAACCAATAATAATAATTGTATTGTTTTATATTTTTATTATTTTATTGTTTCCCTTCTACGTGGTGGTGACTTTACCCAAAGAACCAAGAATAAGTATTGTATTGTTTTATATTTTTATTATTTTATTATTTCCCTTCTACGTGGTGGTGACTTTACCCAAAGAACCAAGAATAATAATTTTATTGTTTTATATTTTTATTATTTTATTGTTTCCCTTCTACGTGGTGGTGACTTTACCCCAAAGAACCAAGAATAATAATTTTATTGTTTTATATTTTTATTATTTTATTGTTTCCCTTCTACGTGGTGGTGACTTTACCCAAAGAACCAAGAATAATAATTTTAATGTTTTATATTTTTATTATTTTATTGTTTCCCTTCTACGTGGTGGTGACTTTACCCAAAGAACCATGAATATGAATCCCTGCATTCACGAAAGCTTTGAATCTAAATTTAAATCAGTTAAGACCCGAAATGGTTCATCAAATCCTTCCAATGATTGCTAAGCCAGAATCCATCTTCTCGGTCGAAATTGTCTCCGTGTTTCAAATTGTTCTTGCTGTGGGTTTCACAGCTGATGATGATTGCTTGTGTTGCAGTGAGAATTTTATTGTTTTATATTTTTATTATTTTATTGTTTCCCTTCTACGTGGCGATGACTTTACCCAAACAACCAAGAATAATAATTGTATTGTTTTATATTTTTATTATTTTATTGTTTCCCTTCTACGTGGTGATGACTTTGCCCAAAGAACCAAGAATAATAATTTTATTGTTTTATATTTTTATTATTTTATTGTTTCCCTTCTACGTGGTGGTGACTTTACCCAAAGAACCAAGAATAATAATTTTATTGTTTTATATTTTTATTATTTTATTGTTTCCCTTCTACGTGGTGGTGACTTTACCCAAAGAACCAATAATAATAATTTTATTGTTTTATATTTTTATTATTTTATTGTTTCCCTTCTACGTGGTGGTGGTGACTTTACCCAAAGAACCAAGAATAATAATTTTATAGTTTTATATTTTTATTATTTTATTGTTTCCCTATCTACGTGGTGGTGGTGACTTTTCCCAAAGAACCAAGAATAATAATTTTATTGTTTTATATTTTTATTATTTTATTGTTTCCCTTCTACGTGGTGGTGACTTTGCCCAAAGAACCAAGAATAATAATTGTATTGTTTTATATTTTTATTATTTTATTGTTTCCCTTCTACGTGGTGGTGACTTTACCCGAATGAACCAAGAATAATAATTTTATTGTTTTATATTTTTATTATTTTATTGTTTCCCTTCTACGTGGCGGTGACTTTACCCAAAGAACCAAGAATAATAATTGTATTGTTTTATATTTTTATTATTTTATTGTTTCCCTTCTACGTGGTGGTGGTGACTTTACCCAAAGAACCAAGAATAATAATTTTATTGTTTTATATTTTTATTATTTTATTGTTTCCCTTCTACGTGGTGGTGACTTTACCCAAAGAACCAAGAATAATAATTTTATTGTTTTATATTTTTATTATTTTATTGTTTCCCTATCTACGTGGTGGTGACTTTACCCAAAGAACCAAGAATAATAATTTTATTGTTTTATATTTTTATTATTTTATTGTTTCCCTTCTACGTGGTGGTGACTTTACCCAAAGAACCAAGAATAATAATTTTATTGTTTTATATTTTTATTATTTTATTGTTTCCCTATCTACGTGGTGGTGGTGACTTTACCCAAAGAACCAAGAATAATAATTTTATTGTTTTATATTTTTATTATTTTATTGTTTCCCTTCTACGTGGTGGTGACTTTACCCAAAGAACCAAGAATAATAATTTTATTGTTTTATATTTGTATTACTTTATTATTTCCCTTCTACGTGGCAGTGACTTTACCCCAAAGAACCAAGAATAATAATTTTATTGTTTTATATTTTTATTATTTTATTGTTTCCCTTCTATCGTGGTGGTGACTTTACCCAAAGAACCAAGAATAATAATTTTATTGTTTTCTATTTTTATTATTTTATTGTTTCCCTTCTACGTGGTGGTGATTTTAACCCAAAGAACCAAGAATAATAATTTTATTGTTTTATATTTTTATTATTTTATTGTTTCCATTCTACGTGGTGGTGACTTTACCCAAAGAACCAAGAATAATAATTTTATTGTTTTATATTTTTATTATTTTATTGTTTCCCTTCTACGTGGCGGTGACTTTACCCAAAGAACCAAGAATAATAATTTTATTGTTTTATATTTTTATTATTTTATTGTTTCCCTTCTACGTGGCGGTGACTTTACCCAAAGAACCAAGAATAATAACTTTATTGTTTTATATTTTTATTATTTTATTGTTTCCCTTCTACGTGGCGGTGACTTTACCCAAAGAACCAAGAATAATAATTTTATTGTTTTATATTTTTATTATTTTATTGTTTCCCTTCTACGTGGTGGTGACTTTACCCAAAGAACCAAGAATAATAATTGTATTGTTTTATATTTTTATTATTTTATTGTTTCCCTTCTACGTGGTGGTGACTTTACCCCAAAGAACCAAGAATAATAATTTTATTGTTTTATATTTTTATTATTTTATTGTTTCCCTTCTACGTGGTGGTGACTTTACCCAAAGAACCAAGAATAATAATTGTATTGTTTTATATTTTTATTATTTTATTGTTTCCCTTCTACGTGGTGGTGACTTTACCCCAAAGAACCAAGAATAATAATTTTATTGTTTTATATTTTTATTATTTTATTGTTTCCCTTCTACGTGGTGGTGACTTTACCCAAAGAACCAAGAATAATAATTTTAATGTTTTATATTTTTATTATTTTATTGTTTCCCTTGTACGTGGTGGTCACTTTACCCAAAGAACCATGAATATGAATCCCTGCATTCACGAAAGCTTTGAATCTAAATTTAAATCAGTTAAGACCCGAAATGGTTCATCAAATCCTTCCAATGATTGCTAAGCCAGAATCCATCTTCTCGGTCGAAATTGTCTCCGTGTTTCAAATTGGTCTTGCTGTGGGTTTCACAGCTGATGATGATTGCTTGTGTTGCAGTGATAATTTTATTGTTTTATATTTTTATTATTTTATTGTTTCCCTTCTACGTGGCGGTGACTTTACCCAAAGAACCAAGAATAATAATTTTATTGTTTTATATTTTTATTATTTTATTGTTTCCCTTCTACGTGGTGGTGACTTTAACCCAAAGAACCAAGAATAATAATTTTATCGTTTTATATTTTTATTATTTTATTGTTTCCCTTCTACGTGGTGGTGACTTTACCACCAAAGAACCAAGAATAATAATTTTATTGTTTTATATTTTTATTATTTTATTGTTTCCCTTCTACGTGGTGGTGACTTTACCCAAAGAATCAAGAATAATAATTTTATTGTTTTATATTTTTATTATTTTATTGTTTCCCTTCTACGTGGCGGTGACTTTACCCAAAGAACCAAGAATAATAATTTTATTGTTTTATATTTTTATTATTTTATTGTTTCCCTTCTACGTGGTGGTGACTTTAACCCAAAGAACCAAGAATAATAATTTTATTGTTTTATATTTTTATTATTTTATTGTTTTATATTTTTATTATTTAATTGTTTCCCTTCTACGTGGTGGTGACTTTACCCAAAGAACCAAGAATAATAATTTTATTGTTTTATATTTTTATTATTTTATTGTTTCCCTTCTAACGTGGTGGTGACTTTACCCAAAGAACCAAGAATAATAATTTTATTGTTTTATATTTGTATTATTTTATTGTTTCCCTTCTACGTGGTGGTGGTGACTTTACCACCAAAGAACCAAGAATAATAATTTTATTGTTTTATATTTTTATTATTTTATTGTTTCCCTTCTACGTGGTGGTGACTTTACCCAAAGAACCATGAATATGAATCCCTGCATTCACGAAAGCTTTGAATCTAAATTTAAATCAGTTAAGACCCGAAATGGTTCATCAAATCCTTCCAATGATTGCTAAGCCAGAATCCATCTTCTCGGTTGAAATTGTCTCCGTGTTTCAAATTGTTCTTGCTGTGGGTTTCACAGCTGATGATGATTGCTTGTGTTGCAGTGAGAATTTTATTGTTTTATATTTTTATTATTTTATTGTTTCCCTTCTACGTGGTGGTGGTGACTTTACCCAAAGATCCAAGAATAATAATTTTATTGTTTTATATTTTTATTATTTTATTGTTTCCCTTCTACGTGGCGGTGACTTTACCCAAAGAACCAAGAATAATAATTTTATTGTTTTATATTTTTATTATTTTATTGTTTCCCTTCTACGTGGTGGTGACTTTGCCCAAAGAACCAAGAATAATAATTTTATTGTTTTATATTTTTATTATTTTATTGTTTCCCTATCTACGTGGTGGTGGTGACTTTACCCAAAGAACCAAGAATAATATTATTATTGTTTTATATTTTTATTATTTTATTGTTTCCCTTCTACGTGGTGACTTTACCCAAAGAACCAAGAATAATAATTTTATTGTTTTATATTTTTATTATTTTATTGTTTCCCTTCTACGTGGTGGTGACTTTACCACCAAAGAAACAAGAATAATAATTTTATTGTTTTATATTTTTATTATTTTATTGTTTCCCTTCTACGTGGTTGTGACTTTACCCCAAAGAACCAAGAATAATAATTTTATTGTTTTATATTTTTATTATTTTATTGTTTCCCTTCTACGTGGCGGTGACTTTACCCAAAGAACCAAGAATAATAATTTTATTGTTTTATATTTTTATTATTTTATTGTTTCCCTTCTACGTGGCGGTGACTTTACCCAAAGAACCAAGAATAATAATTTTATTTTTTGATTTAAAGCTTTCGTGACTGCAGTAATTCATATTCTTAGTTTTTTCGGTAAAGTCACGTTGAAGAGAAACAACAAAATAACAAAATATATATAAAACAATAAAAAATTCTCGCGACGTTTCGACCATAACTCAAACGGTCATCATCAGGTGTGTCGGTTTGCATAAATTTATTTTGAAAACGGCATATCTATTTATTTATTTATATAAAAATAACGTTTGCGTCACGCGCAACGATTGGCAGTTTGCCCAGGACTAGTCCATCTATTTTTTGAAAAGAGGAGGGGGGAGACGAAATTTGTTTTTATGTATGCTGTCTGAAAGCCACTGTAAGCGTGAACAATCAATCAAGAACTGAAATGATTTATCAAATCTTTCCAATGATTGCTAAGATAGAATCCATCTTCTTGGTTGAAATTGTCTCTGTGTTTGTATATGTGGATAGCCTCATGAACGAATCTCTCATGGAAGCCAGATGGCTTACAAAGAACCTCCATCTTGGAAAAGTCAATGGCATGTGAGCCTACTGAATTAGAACAATGATCTGCTACGGCCGAGGTGTTGGTCCTACCGTGTTTAAGGTCTGCTTTATGTTCACGAATGCGGTCCGAGATATGGCGTTTGGTTTCTCCAATGTAACTACTACCACAGAGGCAACTTAGTTTGTAGACACCAGGGTATTGTATGTCCGGAATCACATCTTTTACAGACGGAACCAGATCACGGATTTACCATGGAAGTCGAAATAGATGGCAAGATACCTTTTTTGGATGTCCTAATTAAAAAGAGACCTGATGGTTCAATGAGCCACTCTGTCTACAGGAAAGCTACCCATACGGATGCTTATCTGAAACCGGATTCCCACCACCATTCATCACAGAAGAATTCTCTCATCAAGACTCTGTATCATAGAGCCCAATGCATATCCGACCAGGAACACATAAGCAGTGAACTCAAGCACGTACACCAAGCTCTTAGGGCTAATGGTTACTCCGACTATACAATCCGCAAAGCTATCACTCAAACCATGAAGAAGAACCCTCTTGAGGAGCCTTTCAAAACCATCACTTTACCCTACATTGCTGGGATCACAAAAAAGATCTCCAAAATCTTGAATAAACACAAGATCCAGGTCCGTTTCAACACATTACATAAAATCCGTGATCTGGTTCCGTCTGTAAAAGATGTGATTCCGGACATACAATACCCTGGTGTCTACAAACTAAGTTGCCTCTGTGGTAGTAGTTACATTGGAGAAACCAAACGCCATATCTCGGACCGCATTCGTGAACACAAAGCAGACCTTAAACACGGTAGGACCAACACCTCGGCCGTAGCAGATCATTGTTATAATTCAGTAGGCTCACATGCCATTGACTTTTCCAAGACGGAGGTTCTTTGTAAGCCATCTGGCTTCCATGAGAGATTCGTTCATGAGGCTATCCACATATACAAACACAGAGACAATTTCAACCGAGAAGATGGATTCTATCTTAGCAATCATTGGAAAGATTTGATAAATCATTTCAGTTCTTGATTGATTGTTCACGCTTACAGTGGCTTTCAGACAGCATACATAAAAACAAATTTCGTCTCCCCCCTCCTCTTTTCAAAAAATAGATGGACTAGTCCTGGCAAACTGCCATCGTTGCGCGTGACGCAAACGTTATTTTTATATATATATAAATAAATATGCCGTTTTCAAAATAAATTTATGCAAACCGACACACCTGATGATGACCGTTTGAGTTATGGTCGAAACGTCGTGAGAATTTTTTATTGTTTTATATATATTTTGTTATTTTGTTGTTTCTCTTCAACGTGACTTTACCGAAAAAACTAAGAATATGAATTACTGCAGTCACGAAAGCTTTAAATCAGTAATTTTATTGTTTTATATTTTTATTTTTGTATTGTTTCCCTTCTACGTGGCGGTGACTTTACCCAAAGAACCAAGAATAATAATTTTATTGTTTTATATTTTTATTATTTTATTGTTTCCCTTCTACGTGGTGGTGACTTTGCCCAAAGAACCAAGAATAATATTATTATTATTGTTTTATATTTTTATTATTTTATTGTTTCCCTTCTACGTGGTGACTTTACCCAAAGAACCAAGAATAATAATTTTATAGTTTTATATTTTTATTATTTTATTGTTTCCCTATCTACGTGGTGGTGGTGACTTTACCCAAAGAACCAAGAATAATAATTTTATAGTTTTATATTTTTATTATTTTATTGTTTCCCTATCTACGTGGTGGTGACTTTTCCCAAAGAACCAAGAATAATAATTTTTTTGTTTTATATTTTTATTATTTATTGTTTCCCTTCTACGTGGTGGTGACTTTACCACCAAAGAACCAAGAATAATAATTTTATTGTTTTATATTTTTATTATTTTATTGTTTCCCTTCTACGTGGTGGTGACTTTACCCAAAGAACCAAGAATAATAATTTTATTGTTTTATATTTTTATTATTTATTGTTTCCCTTCTACGTGGTTGTGACTTTACCCAAAGAACCAAGAATAATAATTTTATTGCTTTATATTTTTATTATTATTTTATTGTTTCCCTTCTACGTGGTGGTGACTTTACCGAAATAACCATGAATATGAATCCCTGCATTCACGAAAGCTTTGAATCTAAATTTAAATCAGTTAAGACCCGAAATGGTTCATCAAATCCTTCCAATGATTGCTAAGCCAGAATCCATCTTCTCGGTCGAAATTGTCTCCGTGTTTCAAAATGTTCTTGCTGTGGGTTTCACAGCTGATGATGATTGCTTGTGTTGCAGTGAGAATTTTATTGTTTTATATTTTTATTATTTTATTGTTTCCCTATCTACGTGGCGGTGACTTTACCCAAAGAACCAAGAATAATAATTTTATTGCTTTATATTTTTATTATTATTTTATTGTTTCCCTTCTACGTGGTGGTGACTTTACCCAAAGAACCAAGAATAATTATTGTATTGTTTTATATTTTTATTATTTTATTGTTTCCCTTCTACGTGGTGGTGCATTCACAAAAGCTTTAAATAAAAACAACAACAACCACAAGAAAACTTAGATTAAGGCCATCAGTCTCACTCCGTAACTACAAACCAAAAAAACGTTTTCAAAATCACCAAAAAATAAAGCCATAAATGCAACGTAACAGTGATCATAAGGACTGTGACCGAATTCTTTTTTAACAATAAACTACATAAACAACATGTAACACCAAATCCTAGAGCCACAGCTGTCTGCATGAGTCACTCCACAATCAACAGGAGCTTCGGTCGGAGTATCAAACATTGTTCAATGCACCTTTAAGATCAGCACGCTAAATCAAAACTCGAGATAATAATACTTTGCAGCGGTCAGCCGGAGCGAAAGATTTTATTGTATTTTAGGCCACTGAATAGCAGTGGCGGCTAGGGGTGTACAACTCCTCTAGAGCAGTTTTGAGTGAAGATCTCACAGTTAATGATGCAAGTTGAAGTTTATTGGCAATAGCATTCAATACTCTGGGGGCATCAATAGCCAAAGGCCATCTCTCCAACCCTACGTAAGATGGCCGCTTTACCCACGTGAGGCCGCCCATGTCCAACCCCCTACGTAAGATGGCCGCTTGCCCACGCGAAGCCGCGAATTTCCAACCCCTACGCAAGATGGCCGCTTTGCCGTGCGAGGCCTGTCATCTCCAACCCCCCTACGTAAGATGGCCGCTTTACCCACGTGACGCCACCATGTCCAACCCCTACGTAAGATGGCCGCTTGCCCACGCGAGGCTGCTAATTTCCAACCCCTACGCAAGATGGTCGCTTACCCGTGTGAGGCCTGTCATTTCCAAACCCCCCTACGTAAGATGGCCGCTTTACCCACGTGAGACCGCCCATGTCCAACCCCCTACGTAAGATGGCCGCTTGCCCACGCGAGGCCGCGAATTTCCAACCCCTACGCAAGATGGTCGCTTTGCCGTGTGAGGCCTGTCATCTCCAACCCCTACGTAAGATGGCCGTTGCCAACGTGGCCGTTCATAATCTTAGTTCTTTCGGTAAAGTCACCACGTTGAAGGGAAACAATAAAATAATAAAATATATATAAAACAATAACAATTCTCACGACGTTTCGACCATAACACAAACGGGCGTCTTATTTGTGTTACGGTCGAAACGTCGTGAGAATTTTTATTGTTTTATATATATATAAATTATTATTTTATTGTTTCCCTTCAACGTGGTGGTGACTTTAACTAAGAATAACTTTAACTAAGAATAATGAATTACTGCAGTCACGAAAGCTTAAAATCCAAAAAAAAATTTGTGGCCGTTCATTTTTAATTTCCGGTCTCGCTCGCGGGGGGAAGGCGGGCGGAAGTGACGTCACCAACGACTCTCGCCCCTCCCCCACACCGAGCACGTGGCCTCAACGGTTAACCGCCGTCGATTTTAAATGTTGAGAACAAGAAATTGATTTTTTTTTAAAACTTTTAGATTTTAAATCTCTTATCTTTTTTTTGTTAACTTAATTAAATATCAAGCGCGATGCTGTTGCTCACCGCCTGCCTCACGATCCTGATCGGTATGTTTTTTTTTTGTTATTTTGTTATACATTTAGTTGAAGATCTGTGTTTTTAAAAAAAGTCGTTTTAACGTTAATAGGTGGCCGGCTGGAGAGGGCTGGTGATGGTTGAACACATTTTGTAATTATTATTTTCTCGAGTTTATATTTTTTCCCCTCCGTTTGAAGCTTTGCGCGGTCGCTGCAGTCGATATTTTCGTCTCAGATTTTTTCCCGAATTTTGCGACTTTTATTTTGATCGTGACAAGTTTGTAACGTCAATGGCCGTTATTGTTGTGGTTTTATAAGCGTTACATAATGTGAAGAAATCTAGTATATATATAAAACATGTATCATCGTGATTTAAAGCTTTCGTGACTGCAGTAATTCATATTCTTAGTTTTTTCGGTAAAGTCACGTTGAAGAGAAACAACAAAATAATAAAATATATATAAAACAATATTGTTTATATATTGTTTATTATTGAAAAAAAAACTAAGAATATGTATAATCGTTTTTGTTTTGGGTAATGTTGCATGAACGTTTGGATGTGGTTAGACCAACGTCCCGCCCAACGTTGCAGCAACGTTCAGCCCAACGTTGGGGCAATGTTTGAGCAACGTTCGCCCAACGTTGGGGCAACGTTCAACCAACGGGGCAACGTTCAACCAACGTTGGGGCAACGTTCAACCAACGTTGGGCCAATGTTTGAGCAACGTTCAACCAACGTTGGGGCAACGTTCAACCAACGTTGGGGCAACGTTCAACCAACGTTGGGCCAATGTTTAACCAACGTTGTGCCAATGTTTGAGCAACGTTCGCCCAACGTTGGGACAACGTTCAACCAACGTTGGGGCAACGTTCAACCAACGTTGGGCCAATGTTTAACCAACGTTGGGCCAATGTTTGAGCAACGTTCAGCCCAACGTTCAGCCCAACGTTGGGGCAACGTTCAACCAACGTTTGAGCAACGTTCAGCCCAACGTTGGAGCAACGTTCAACCAACGTTGGGGCAACGTTCAACCAACGTTGGGGCAACGTTCAACCAACGTTGGGGCAACGTTCAACCAACGTTGGGCCAATGTTTAACCAACGTTGCTTAAACGTTGGGGCAACGTTCAACCAACGTTGCCCCAACGTTTAACCGACGACGTTGCCCCAACGTTCGCCCGACGTCGCCCCAACGTTCGCCCCAACGTTAGACCAACACGCGTCTCTCTCCCCACCCTCACGACACCACAGTGACCACGCCCACTGCATCGGCTTCAAGTCCGGCAGCTGCCGCAAGGGACGACGGGAGCCTCGCGCATTCCACTGTTGCACCACGTGGTGCACCACGTGGTGCACCAGCTGCTACACCACGTGCTGCACCAGCTGCTACACCACGTGCTGCACCAGCTGCTACACCACGTGCTGCACCACCTGCTACACCACGTGATACACCACCTGCTATACCACGTGATACACCAGCTGCTACACCACGTGCTGCACCACCTGCTACACCACGTGCTGCACCAGCTGCTACACCACGTGATACACCACGTGATACACCACGTGCTACACCACGTGCTGCACCAGCTGCTGCACGTGTGGATGGTTCTCTGCTGTGTGAAGTGGAGGGCGAAGCCTCCACCAACTCCACCACCACCTGCTCCACCCCCTCCACCTCCACCAACTCCTCCACCCCTACCACCACCACCTCCACCCCTACCTCCACCACCACCTCCACTTGCTTTGTGAACTTCAACTCCTCCTGCCCCGCCCCCTCCCCAAGCCCCTCCCCCTCCCAAGGCCACTCCCCTGGCCCCGCCCCCTACCCAGGCCCTGGCCCCGCCCCCTCACAAGGCCCCGCTCCCTCGCCAGGCCCCGGCCCCGCCGCCTCCCCCGGCCCCGCCCCCTCACAAGGCCCCGCCCCCTCACCAGGCCCCGCCCCCTCACAAGGCCCCGCGCCCTCGCCAGGCCCCGCGCCCTCCCCAGGCCCCGCCTCCTCCCCAGGGCCCTCCCCCGCTCCCTCCCCAGGCCCCGCCCCCTCCCCAGGCCCCGCCCCCTCACTAGGCCCCGCGCCCTCGCCAGGCCCCGCCTCCTCCCAAGGCCCCGCCCCCTCACCAGGCCCCGCCTCCTCCCCAGGGCCCTCCCCCGCTCCCTCACCAGGCCCCGCGCCCTCGCCAGGCCCCGCCCCCTCCCCGGGCCACGCCCCCCCGCCAGGCCCCGCCCCCGCGGCGCGTGCGCTCCGCTCCGTGTACGACCTCCGCCGCGCGCTGCTCTGCGCCTCTCTGGGGCGACCTCCGGCACAGCGCAGCGTCACGGGCTACGGCTGCTGGTGTGGGGGGGGTGGGGGGGGTGGGGGGAGTGGGGGTGGGGGTGGGGGTGGGGGGGGTGTGGGCGGGGCCCCACTGGACGAGTTTGACGAGTGAGTGGGGCCCCTCCTACACTATACACTGTACACTACACTGTACACTCCTACACTGTACACTACTACACTGTACACTACACTGTACACTACTACACTGTACACTACACACTACTACACTATACACTACTACACTGTACACTACTACACTATACACTACTACACTGTACACTACTACACTGTACACTACTACACTGTACACCGCTACACTGTACACTACTACACTGTACACTACTACACTGTACACTACTACACTACACTGTACACTACCACACTACTACACTGTACACTATACACTACTACACTGTACACTACACTATACACTACTACACTATACACTACTACACTATACACTACTACACTGTACACTACTACACTATACACTACTACTACACTATACACTACTACACTGTACACTACTACACTGTACACTACTACACTGTACACTACTACTACACTGTACACTACTACACTGTACACTACTACACTGTACACTACACTGTACACTACACTGTACACTACTACACTATACACTACACTGTACACTACTACACTACTACACTGTACACTATACACTACTACACTGTACACTACACTATACACTACTACACTATACACTACTACACTATACACTACTACACTGTACACTACTACACTGTACACTACTACACTGTACACTACTACACTGTACACTACTACACTGTACACTACTACACTGTACACTACTACACTGTACACTACTACACTGTACACTACACTGTACACTACTACACTGTACACTACACTATACACTACTACACTGTACACTACACTGTACACTACTACACTATACACTACACTATACACTACTACACTATACACTACACTATACACTACTACACTATACACTACTACACTGTACACTACTACACTGTACACTACTACACTGTACACTACTACACTGTACACTACTACACTGTACACTGCTACACTGTACACTACTACACTGTACACTACACTGTACACTACTACACTGTACACTACTACACTGCACACTACACTGTACACTACACTATACACTACTACACTGCACACTACACTATACACTACTACACTGTACACTACTACACTGTACACTACACTATACACTACTACACTGTACACTACACTGTACACTACTACACTGTGCACTACTACACTGTACACTACACTATACACTACTACACTGTACACTACACTATACACTACTACACTGTACACTACTACACTGTACACTACTACACTATACACTACTACACTGTACACTACTACACTGTACACTGCTACACTGTACACTACTACACTGTACACTACTACACTGTACACTACTACACTGTACACTACTACACTATACACTACTACACTATACACTACTACACTATACACTACTACACAATACACTACACTATACACTACACTATACACTACTACACTATACACTACACTATACACTACTACACTATACACTACTACACTGTACACTACACTATACACTACTACACTACACTATACACTACTACACTATACACTACACTACTACACTATACACTACACTATACACTACTACACTGTACACTACACTATACACTACTACACTATACACTACTACACTGTACACTACACTATACACTACACTATACACTACTACACTATAAACTATACACTACTACACTATACACTACTACACTGTACACTACACTATGCACTACTACACTGTACACTACTACACTATACACTACTACACTATACACTACTACACTGTACACTACTACACTGTACACTACTACACTGTACACTACTACACTGTACACTACTACACTGTACACTACTACACTATACACTACTACACTATACACTACACTATACACTACTACACTATACACTACTACACTATACACTACACTATACACTATACACTACACTATACACTACTACACTATACACTACTACACTACACTATACACTACTACACTACACTATACACTACACTACTACACTACACTATACACTACACTACTACACTACACTATACACTACTACACTATACACTACACTATACACTACACTACACACTACTACACTATACACTACACTATACACTACTACACTATACACTACTACACTATACACTACTACACTATACACTACTACACTACACTATACACTACTACACTATACACTACACACTACTACACTATAAACTACTACACTATACACTACTACACTATAAACTACTACACTGTACACTGCTACACTATACACTACACTATACACTACTACACTATACACTACACTATACACTACACTATACACTACTACACTATACACTACTCCACTATACACTACACTATACACTACTACACTACACTATACACTACTACACTATACACTACACTATACACTACACTACACACTACTACACTACACTATACACTACTACACTATACACTACTACACTATACACTACACTATACACTACACTACACACTACTACACTATACACTACACTATACACTACTACACTATACACTACACTATACACTACTACACTATATACTACTACACTATACACTACTACACTATACACTACACTATACACTACACTATACACTATACACTAATACACTACACTATACACTACTACACTATACACTGCACTATACACTACTACACTACACTATACACTTCTACACTATACACTACACTATACACTACACTACACACTACTACACTACACTATACACTACTACACTATACACTACTACACTATACACTACACTATACACTACACTACACTATACACTACTACACTATACACTACTACACTATACACTACTACACTATACACTACTACACTATACACTACACTATACACTACTACACTATACACTACTACACTATACACTACTACACTATACACTACACTATACACTACTACACTATACACTACTACACTATACACTACACTATACACTACACTGTACACTACACACTACTACACTATACACTACTACTATACACTATACACTACTACACTCTACACTACACTATACACTACTACACTATACACTACTACACTATACACTACACTATACACTACTACACTATACACTACTACACTATACACTACTACACTATACACTACTACACTATACACTACTACACTATACACTACTACACTGTACACTACTACACTATACACTACACTATACACTACTACACTATACACTACTACACTATACACTACACTATACACTATACACTACACTATACACTACTACACTATACACTACTACACTACACTATACACTACACTACTACACTACACTATACACTACACTACTACACTACACTATACACTACTACACTATACACTACACTATACACTACACTACACACTACTACACTATACACTACACTATACACTACTACACTATACACTACTACACTACTACACTATACACTACTACACTATACACTACTACACTACACTATACACTACTACACTATACACTACACACTACTACACTATAAACTACTACACTATACACTACTACACTATAAACTACTACACTGTACACTGCTACACTATACACTACACTATACACTACTACACTATACACTACACTATACACTACACTATACACTACTACACTATACACTACTCCACTATACACTACACTATACACTACTACACTACACTATACACTACTACACTATACACTACACTATACACTACACTACACACTACTACACTACACTATACACTACTACACTATACACTACTACACTATACACTACACTATACACTACACTACACACTACTACACTATACACTACACTATACACTACTACACTATACACTACACTATACACTACTACACTATATACTACTACACTATACACTACTACACTATACACTACACTATACACTACACTATACACTACTACACTACACTATACACTACTACACTATACACTGCACTATACACTACTACACTACACTATACACTTCTACACTATACACTACACTATACACTACACTACACTACACACTACTACACTACACTATACACTACTACACTATACACTACACTATACACTACACTACACTATACACTACTACACTATACACTACTACACTATACACTACTACACTATACACTACTACACTATACACTACACTATACACTACTACACTATACACTACTACACTATACACTACTACACTATACACTACACTATACACTACTACACTATACACTACAACACTACACTATACACTACTACACTATACACTACACTATACACTACTACACTACACTATACACTACTACACTATACACTACTACACTATACACTACTACACTATACACTACTACACTACTACACTATACACTACTACACTATACACTACTACACTATACACTACTACACTATACACTACTATACTATACACTACTACACTATACACTACTACACTATACACTACACTATACACTACTACACTATACACTACACTACTACACTATACACTACACTACTACACTATACACTACACTACTACACTATACACTACACTATTACACTATACACTACACTACTACACTGTACACTACTACACTACACACTACTACACTACACTATACACTACTACATTGTACACAGCACACACCACACTGCGCACTGTACACTACACTGTACACACTGTACACTGCACTGTACACTACACACTGTACACTGTCTAACCCCTCCCCCCTCTCCCCCCAGCTGTTGCCACGCCCACCACTGCTGCTGGCTGGCCCTCAGCTCATTGGGCTGTGACGCGTCACGTGACCGTTATCGTTTTGTTTGTCTCAGAGGGCAGATCGTGTGCAGAGGTACAAACTCACCAAAACTCACCAAAACTCACCAAAACTCACCAATACTCACCAATACTCACCACTACACTCACCACTACTCACCAAAACTCACCACTACACTCACCAATACTCACCACTACACTCACCACTACACTCACCAATACTCACCAATACTCACCACTACACTCACCACTACTCACCAAAACTCACCAATACTCACCAATACTCACCAATACTCACCACTACACTCACCAAAACTCACCAATACTCACCACTACACTCACCAATACTCACCACTACACTCACCACTACACTCACCAATACACTCACCACTCACCACTACACTCACCACTACACTCACCACTACACTCACCACTACACTCACCACTACACTCACCACTACACTCACCAATACACTCACCACTCCTCACCACTACTCACCACTCCTCACCACTACACTCACCAATACTCACCACTACACTCACCACTACACTCACCAATACTCACCAATACTCACCACTACACTCACCAATACTCACCACTACTCACCACTACACTCACCACTACACTCACCACTACTCACCACTACACTCACCACTACACTTACCACTACACTCACCACTACTCACCACTACACTCACCACTACACTCACCACTCACCACTACACTCACCACTACTCACCAATACACTCACCACTCCTCACCACTACTCACCACTCCTCACCACTACACTCACCAATACTCACCACTACACTCACCACTACACTCACCAATACTCACCAATACTCACCACTACACTCACCAATACTCACCACTACTCACCACTACACTCACCACTACACTCACCACTACTCACCACTACACTCACCACTACACTTACCACTACACTCACCACTACTCACCACTACACTCACCACTACACTCACCACTACACTCACCACTACTCACCACTCCTCACCAATACTCACCACTACACTCACCAATACACTCACCACTACACTCACCACTACACTCACCACTACACTCACCACTACACTCACCACTCACCACTACACTCACCACTACTCACCAATACACTCACCACTCCTCACCACTACTCACCACTCCTCACCACTACACTCACCAATACTCACCACTACACTCACCACTACACTCACCAATACTCACCAATACTCACCACTACACTCACCAATACTCACCACTACTCACCACTACACTCACCACTACACTCACCACTACTCACCACTACACTCACCACTACACTTACCACTACACTCACCACTACTCACCACTACACTCACCACTACACTCACCACTACACTCACCACTACTCACCACTCCTCACCAATACTCACCACTACACTCACCACTACACTCACCAATACTCACCAATACTCACCAATACTCACCACTACACTCACCACTACACTCACCACTACTCACCACTAAACTCACCAATACTCACCAATACTCACCAATACTCACCACTACACTCACCACTACACTCACCACTACTCACCACTACTCACCACTACACTCACCACTACTCACCACTACTCACCACTACTCACCACTACACTCACCACTACACTCACCACTACACTCACCACTCCTCACCACTACTCACCACTCCTCACCACTACACTCACCAATACTCACCACTACACTCACCACTACACTCACCAATACTCACCAATACTCACCACTACACTCACCACTACACTCACCAATACTCACCACTACTCACCACTACACTCACCACTACACTCACCACTCCTCACCACTACACTCACCAATACTCACCACTACTCACCACTACACTCACCACTACACTCACCACTATACTCACCACTACTCACCACTACACTCACCACTACTCACCACTACACTCACCACTACTCACCACTACTCACCAATACTCACCACTACACTCACCACTACTCACCACTACACTCACCACTCCTCACCAATACTCACCAATACTCACCACTACACTCACCACTACTCACCACTACTCACCAATACTCACCACTACACTCACCACTACACTCACCACTACTCACCACTACACTCACCACTACTCACCACTACACTCACCACTACTCACCACTACACTCACCAATACTCACCACTACACTCACCACTACTCACCAATACTCACCACTACACTCACCACTACACTCACCACTACTCACCAATACTCACCACTACACTCACCACTACTCACCACTACACTCACCAATACTCTCCACTACACTCACCACTACTCACCACTACACTCACCACTACTCACCACTACTCACCACTACACTCACCACTACTCACCACTACACTCACCACTACTCACCACTACTCACCACTACACTCACCACTACTCACCACTACACTCACCACTCACCACTATACTCACCACTACACTCACCACTACTCACCACTACACTCACCACTATACTCACCACTACTCACCACTACACTCACCACTACACTCACCACTACTCACCAATACCACTACACTCACCACTACACTCACCACTACTCACCAATACTCACCACTACACTCACCACTACTCACCACTACACTCACCAATACTGACCACTACACTCACCACTACTCACCAATACTCACCACTACACTCACCACTACACTCACCACTACTCACCAATACTCTCCACTACACTCACCACTACTCACCACTACACTCACCACTACTCACCACTACACTCACCACTACACTCACCACTACTCACCACTACACTCACCACTACACTCACCACTACACTCACCACTACTCACCACTACACTCACCACTACACTCACCACTACTCACCACTACACTCACCACTACACTCACCACTACTCACCAATACTCACCAATACACTCACCACTACTCACCACTACACTCACCACTACTCACCACTACTCACCACTACACTCACCACTACACTCACCACTACTCACCACTACACTCACCACTCCTCACCAATACTCACCAATACACTCACCACTACTCACCACTACACTCACCACTACTCACCACCACTACTCACCACTACTCACCACTACTCACCACTATACTCACCACTACACTCACCACTACTCACCACTACACTCACCACTACTCACCACCACTACTCACCACTACTCACCACTACTCACCACCACACTCACCACTACTCACCAATACTCACCACTACTCACCAATAATCACCACTACACTCACCACTACACTCACCACCACACCACTACTCACCACTACTCACCAATACTCACCAATACACTCACCACTACTCACCACTACACGCACCACTACACTCACCACTACACTCACCACTACTCACCACTCCTCACCAATACTCACCACTACACTCACCACTACACTCACCACAACACTCACCACTACACTCACCACTACACTCACCACCACTACACTCACCACTACACTCACCACTACTCACCACTACTCACCACTACACTCACCACTACTCACCAACACTCACCACTACACTCACCACTACACTCACCACTACACTCACCACCACTACACTCACCACTACACTCACCACTACTCACCACTACTCACCACTACACTCACCACTACTCACCAACACTCACCACTACACTCACCACTACACTCACCACTACACTCACCACCACACTCACCACTACTCACCACTACTCACCACTACACTCACCACTACTCACCAATACTCACCACTACACTCACCACTCCTCACCAATACTCACCACTACACTCACCACTACACTCACCACTCCTCACCACTACTCACCACTACTCACCACTACACTCACCACTACTCACCAATACTCACCACTACACTCACCACTACACTCACCACTATACTCACCACTACACTCACCACTACTCACCACTACACTCACCACTACTCACCAATACTCACCACTACACTCACCACTACTCACCACTACACTCACCAATACTCACCACTACACTCACCACTACTCACCACTACACTCACCACTACTCACCACTACACTCACCAATACACTCACCAATACTCACCACTACACTCACCAATACTCACCACTACTCACCACTACACTCACCACTACTCACCACTCCTCACCACTACACTCACCACTACACTCACCACTCCTCACCACTCCTCACCAATACACTCACCACTACACTCACCAATACTCACCGCTACACTCACCACTACACTCACCACTACTCACCACTACTCACCACTACACTCACCACTATACTCACCACTACACTCACCACTACACTCACCACTACACTCACCACTACACTCACCACTACTCACCAATACACTCACCAATACTCACCACTACACTCACCACTACACTCACCACTACACTCACCACTACTCACCAATACTCACCACTACTCACCAATACTCACCACTCACCACTACTCACCACTCACCACTACACTCACCACTACACTCACCAATACTCACCAATACACTCACCACTACACTCACCACTACACTCACCACTACTCACCACTACTCACCACTACACTCACCAATACTCACCACTACACTCACCAATACTCACCAATACACTCACCACTACACTCACCACTACACTCACCACTACTCACCACTACTCACCACTACACTCACCACTACACTCACCAATACTCACCACTACTCACCACTACACTCACCACTACACTCACCACTACACTCACCAATACTCACCGCTACACTCACCACTACTCACCACTACACTCACCACTACACTCACCACTATACTCACCACTACTCACCACTACACTCACCACTACACTCACCACTATACTCACCACTACTCACCACTACACTCACCACTACACTCACCACTACACTCACCACTACTCACCAATACTCACCACTACTCACCACTACACTCACCACTACTCACCACTACTCACCACTACACTCACCACTACTCACCACTCACCACTACTCACCACTCACCACTACACTCACCACTACACTCACCAATACTCACCAATACACTCACCACTACACTCACCACTACACTCACCACTACTCACCACTACTCACCAATACTCACCACTACACTCACCAATACTCACCAATACACTCACCACTACACTCACCACTACACTCACCACTACTCACCACTACTCACCACTACACTCACCACTACACTCACCACTACACTCACCACTACTCACCACTACACTCACCACTACTCACCACTACTCACCACTACACTCACCACTACTCACCACTACACTCACCACTCACCACTATACTCACCACTACACTCACCACTACTCACCACTACACTCACCACTACACTCACCACTACTCACCACTACACTCACCACTACACTCACCACTACACTCACCACTACTCACCACTACACTCACCACTACACTCACCACTACTCACCACTACACTCACCACTACACTCACCACTACTCACCAATACTCACCAATACACTCACCACTACTCACCACTACACTCACCACTACTCACCAATACTCACCAATATACTCACCACTACACTCACCACTACACTCACCACTACTCACCACTACACTCACCACTCCTCACCAATACTCACCAATACACTCACCACTACTCACCACTACACTCACCACTACTCACCACCACTACTCACCACTACTCACCACTACTCACCACTACTCACCACTATACTCACCACTACACTCACCACTACTCACCACTACACTCACCACTACTCACCACCACTACTCACCACTACTCACCACTACTCACCACCACACTCACCACTACTCACCAATACTCACCACTACTCACCAATAATCACCACTACACTCACCACTACACTCACCACCACACCACTACTCACCACTACTCACCAATACTCACCAATACACTCACCACTACTCACCACTACACGCACCACTACACTCACCACTACACTCACCACTACTCACCACTCCTCACCAATACTCACCACTACACTCACCACTACACTCACCACAACACTCACCACTACACTCACCACTACACTCACCACCACTACACTCACCACTACACTCACCACTACTCACCACTACTCACCACTACACTCACCACTACTCACCAACACTCACCACTACACTCACCACTACACTCACCACTACACTCACCACTACACTCACCACTACTCACCACTACACTCACCACTACTCACCAACACTCACCACTACACTCACCACTACACTCACCACTACACTCACCACCACACTCACCACTACTCACCACTACTCACCACTACACTCACCACTACTCACCAATACTCACCACTACACTCACCACTCCTCACCAATACTCACCACTACACTCACCACTACACTCACCACTACTCACCACTACTCACCACTACTCACCACTACACTCACCACTACTCACCAATACTCACCACTACACTCACCACTACACTCACCACTATACTCACCACTACACTCACCACTACTCACCACTACACTCACCACTACTCACCAATACTCACCACTACACTCACCACTACTCACCACTACACTCACCAATACTCAGCACTACACTCGCCACTACTCACCACTACACTCACCACTACACTCACCAATACACTCACCAATACTCACCACTACACTCACCAATACTCACCACTACTCACCACTACACTCACCACTACTCACCACTCCTCACCACTACACTCACCAATACTCACCACTCCTCACCACTCCTCACCAATACACTCACCACTACACTCACCAATACTCACCGCTACACTCACCACTACACTCACCACTACTCACCACTACTCACCACTACACTCACCATTACACTCACCACTACACTCACCACTACACTCACCACTACACTCACCACTACTCACCAATACACTCACCAATACTCACCACTACACTCACCACTACACTCACCAATACACTCACCACTACACTCACCAATACTCACCGCTACACTCACCACTACACTCACCACTACTCACCACTACTCACCACTACACTCACCACTATACTCACCACTACACTCACCACTACACTCACCACTACACTCACCACTACACTCACCAATACTCACCACTACACTCACCACTACTCACAATACTCACCACTACACTCACCACTACTCACCACTACACTCACCACTACACTCACCACTACACTCACCACTACTCACCACTACTCACCACTACACTCACCAATACTCACCACTACTCACCAATACACTCACCAATACTCACCACTACACTCACCACTACACTCACCACTACACTCACCACTACTCACCAATACTCACCACTACTCACCAATACTCACCACTACTCACCAATACTCACCACTCACCACTCACCACTACACTCACCACTACACTCACCAATACTCACCAATACACTCACCACTACACTCACCACTACTCACCACTACTCACCACTACACTCACCAATACTCACCACTACACTCACCAATACTCACCAATACACTCACCACTACACTCACCACTACACTCACCACTACTCACCACTACTCACCACTACACTCACCACTACACTCACCATACTCACCACTACTCACCACTACACTCACCACTACACTCACCACTACACTCACCAATACTCACCGCTACACTCACCACTACTCACCACTACACTCACCACTACACTCACCACTATACTCACCACTACTCACCACTACACTCACCACTACACTCACCACTATACTCACCACTACTCACCACTACACTCACCACTACACTCACCACTACACTCACCACTACACTCACCACTACTCACCAATACTCACCACTACTCACCACTACACTCACCACTACTCACCACTACTCACCACTACACTCACCACTACTCACCACTCACCACTACTCACCACTCACCACTACACTCACCACTACACTCACCAATACTCACCAATACACTCACCACTACACTCACCACTACACTCACCACTACTCACCACTACTCACCAATACTCACCACTACACTCACCAATACTCACCAATACACTCACCACTACACTCACCACTACACTCACCACTACTCACCACTACTCACCACTACACTCACCACTACACTCACCACTACTCACCACTACACTCACCACTACTCACCACTACTCACCACTACACTCACCACTACTCACCACTACACTCACCACTCACCACTACACTCACCACTACTCACCACTACACTCACCACTATACTCACCACTACTCACCACTACACTCACCACTACACTCACCACTACACTCACCACTACTCACCAATACTCACCACTACTCACCACTACACTCACCACTACTCACCACTACACTCACCACTACTCACCACTCACCACTACTCACCACTCACCACTACACTCACCACTACACTCACCAATACTCACCAATACACTCACCACTACACTCACCACTACACTCACCACTACTCACCACTACTCACCAATACTCACCACTACTCACCAATACACTCACCACTACACTCACCACTACACTCACCACTCACCACTACACTCACCACTACACTCATCACTAACCACTACACTCACCACTACACTCACCACTCACCACTACACTCACCACTACACTCACCACTACACTCACCACTACACTCACCACTCCTCACCACTACTCACCACTCCTCACCACTACACTCACCAATACTCACCACTACACTCACCACTACACTCACCAATACTCACCAATACTCACCACTACACTCACCACTACACTCACCAATACTCACCACTACTCACCACTACACTCACCACTACACTCACCAATACTCACCACTACTCACCACTACACTCACCACTACACTCACCACTCCTCACCACTACTCACCACTCCTCACCACTACACTCACCAATACTCACCACTACACTCACCACTATACTCACCACTACTCACCACTACACTCACCACTACTCACCACTACACTCACCACTACTCACCAATACTCACCACTACACTCACCACTACTCACCACTACTCACCACTACACTCACCACTCCTCACCAATACTCACCAATACTCACCACTACACTCACCACTACTCACCAATACTCACCAATACTCACCACTACACTCACCACTACACTCACCACTACTCACCACTACACTCACCACTACTCACCACTACACTCACCACTACTCACCACTACACTCACCACTACTCACCACTACACTCACCAATACTCACCACTACACTCACCACTACTCACCAATACTCACCACTACACTCACCACTACACTCACCACTACTCACCAATACTCACCGCTACACTCACCACTACTCACCACTACACTCACCAATACTCACCACTACACTCACCACTACTCACCAATACTCACCACTACACTCACCACTACACTCACCACTACTCACCAATACTCTCCACTACACTCACCACTACTCACCACTACACTCACCACTACTCACCAATACACTCACCACTACACTCACCACTACACTCACCACTACTCACCACTCCTCACCACTACACTCACCACTACACTCACCACTACACTCACCACTACTCACCACTACACTCACCACTACACTCACCACTACACTCACCACTACTCACCAATACTCACCACTACACTCACCACTACACTCACCACTACTCACCAATACTCACCACTACACTCACCACTACTCACCACTACACTCACCACTACACTCACCACTACTCACCACTACACTCACCACTACACTCACCACTACTCACCAATACTCACCAATACACTCACCACTACTCACCACTACACTCACCACTACTCACCACTACTCACCACTACACTCACCACTACACTCACCACTACTCACCACTACACTCACCACTCCTCACCAATACTCACCAATACACTCACCACTACTCACCACTACACTCACCACTACTCACCACTACACTCACCACTACTCACCACCACTACTCACCACTACTCACCACCACACTCACCACTACTCACCAATACTCACCACTACTCACCAATAATCACCACTACACTCACCACTACACTCACCACCACACTCACCACTACTCACCACTACTCACCAATACACTCACCACTACTCACCACTACACGCACCACTACACTCACCACTACACTCACCACTACTCACCACTCCTCACCAATACTCACCACTACACTCACCACTACACTCACCACTACACTCACCACTACACTCACCACCACTACACTCACCACTACACTCACCACTACTCACCACTACTCACCACTACACTCACCACTACTCACCAACACTCACCACTACACTCACCACTACTCACCAATACTCACCACTACACTCACCACTACACTCACCACTCCTCACCACTACTCACCACTACTCACCACTACACTCACCACTACTCACCACTACTCACCACTACACTCACCACTACACTCACCACTACACTCACCACTACTCACCACTACACTCACCAATACTCACCACTACACTCACCAATACTCACCGCTACACTCACCACTACACTCACCACTACTCACCACTACACTCACCACTACACTCACCACTACACTCACCACTACTCACCAATACACTCACCACTACTCACCACTACTCACCACTACACTCACCAATACTCACCACTACACTCACCACTACACTCACCACTACTCACCAATACTCACCACTACTCACCACTACTCACCACTACACTCACCACTACTCACCACTCACCACTACTCACCACTCACCACTACACTCACCACTACACTCACCACTACTCACCACTACACTCACCACTACACTCACCACTACTCACCACTACACTCACCACTACTCACCACTACACTCACCACTACTCACCACTACACTCACCACTCACCACTATACTCACCACTACACTCACCACTATACTCACCACTACACTCACCACTATACTCACCACTACTCACCACTACACTCACCACTACACTCACCACTACACTCACCACTACACTCACCACTCACCACTACACTCACCACTACACTCACCACTACACTGACCACTACACTGACCACTACACTCACCACTACACTCACCATTCATCACTAAACTCACCACTACACTCACCACTCACCACTACACTCACCACTACACTCACCACTCACCACTACACTCACCACTACACTCACCACTCACCACTACACTCACCACTACACTCACCACTACACTCACCACTCACCACTACACTCACCACTACTCACCACTACACTCACCACTACACTCACCACTCACCACTACACTCACCACTACACTCACCACTCACCACTACACTCACCACTACACTCACCACTACACTCACCACTCACCACTACACTCACCACTACACTCTCTGTGTAGTGCTGTGTCTCTCTGTGTAGTGCTGTGTCTCTCTGTGTAGTGCTGTGTCTCTCTGTGTAGTGCTGTGTCTCTCTGTGTAGTGCTGAGTCTCTCTGTGTAGTGCTGTGTCTCTCTGTGTAGTGCTGTGTCTCTCTGTGTAGTGCTGTGTCTCTCTGTATGACAGTGCTGTGTCTCTCTGTGTAGTGTTGTGTCTCTCTGTGTAGTGCTGTGTCTCTCTGTGTAGTGCTGTGTCTCTCTATGTAGTGTTGTGTCTCTCTGTGTAGTGTTGTGTCTCTCTGTGTAGTGCTGTGTCTCTCTGTGTAGTGCTGTGTCTCTCTGTGTAGTGCTGTGTCTCTCTGTGTAGTGTTGTGTCTCTCTGTGTAGTGCTGTGTCTCTCTGTGTAGTGCTGTGTCTCTCTGTGTAGTGCTGTGTCTCTCTGTGTAGTGCTGTGTCTCTCTGTGTAGTGCTGTGTCTCTCTGTGTGCTGAGTCTCTCTGTGTGACAGTGCTGAGTCTCTCTGTGTGCTGTGTCTCTCTGTGTAGTGCTGTGTCTCTCTGTGTAGTGTTGTGTCTCTCTGTGTAGTGCTGTGTCTCTCTGTGTAGTGCTGTGTCTCTCTGTGTAGTGCTGTGTCTCTCTGTGTAGTGCTGTGTCTCTCTGTGTAGTGCTGAGTCTCTCTGTGTAGTGTTGTGTCTCTCTGTGTAGTGCTGTGTCTCTCTGTGTAGTGCTGTGTCTCTCTGTGTAGTGCTGTGTCTCTCTGTGTAATGCTGTGTCTCTCTGTGTAGTGCTGAGTCTCTCTGTGTAGTGTTGTGTCTCTCTGTGTGCTGTGTCTCTCTATGTAGTGCTGTGTCTCTCTGTGTAGTGCTGTGTCTCTCTGTGTAGTGCTGTGTCTCTCTGTGTAGTGCTGAGTCTCTCTGTGTAGTGCTGTGTCTCTCTGTGTAGTGCTGTGTCTCTCTGTGTAGTGCTGTGTCTCTCTGTGTAGTGTTGTGTCTCTCTGTGTAGTGCTGTGTCTCTCTGTGTAGTGCTGTGTCTCTCTGTGTAGTGTTGTGTCTCTCTGTGTAGTGCTGTGTCTCTCTGTGTAGTGCTGAGTCTCTCTGTGTAGTGCTGTGTCTCTCTGTGTAGTGCTGTGTCTCTCTGTGTAGTGCTGTGTCTCTCTGTGTAGTGCTGTGTCTCTCTGTGTAGTGCTGTGTCTCTCTGTGTAGTGTTGTGTCTCTCTGTGTGCTGCTGTGTCTCTCTGTGTAGTGCTGTGTCTCTCTGTGTAGTGCTGAGTCTCTCTGTGTAGTGTTGTGTCTCTCTGTGTAGTGCTGTGTCTCTCTGTGTAGTGTTGTGTCTCTCTGTGTAGTGCTGTGTCTCTCTGTGTAGTGTTGTGTCTCTCTGTGTGCTGAGTCTCTCTGTGTAGTGCTGAGTCTCTCTGTGTAGTGATGTGTCTCTCTGTGTAGTGCTGTGTCTCTCTGTGTGCTGAGTCTCTCTGTGTAGTGTTGTGTCTCTCTGTTTAGTGCTGTGTCTCTCTGTGTAGTGCTGTGTCTCTCTGTGTAGTGCTGAGTCTCTCTGTGTAGTGCTGTGTCTCTCTGTGTAGTGCTGTGTCTCTCTGTGTAGTGCTGTGTCTCTCTGTGTAGTGCTGTGTCTCTCTGTGTAGTGCTGTGTCTCTCTGTGTAGTGCTGTGTCTCTCTCTGTGTGCTGAGTCTCTCTGTGTAGTGCTGTGTCTCTCTGTGTAGTGCTGAGTCTCTCTGTGTGCTGTGTCTCTCTGTGTGCTGTGTCTCTCTGTGTAGTGCTGAGTCTCTCTGTGTAGTGCTGTGTCTCTCTGTGTAGTGCTGTGTCTCTCTGTGTAGTGCTGTGTCTCTCTGTGTAGTGCTGTGTCTCTCTGTGTAGTGCTGTGTCTCTCTGTGAGTGCTGTGTCTCTCTGTGTAGTGCTGTGTCTCTCTGTGTAGTGCTGTGTCTCTCTGTGTAGTGCTGTGTCTCTCTGTGTAGTGTTGTGTCTCTCTGTGTAGTGTTGTGTCTCTCTGTGTAGTGCTGTGTCTCTCTGTGTAGTGTTGTGTCTCTCTGTGTGCTGAGTCTCTCTGTGTGCTGTGTCTCTCTGTGTAGTGTTGTGTCTCTCTGTGTAGTGCTGAGTTTCTCTGTGTAGTGCTGTGTCTCTCTGTGTAGTGCTGTGTCTCTCTGTGTAGTGCTGTGTCTCTCTGTGTAGTGTTGTGTCTCTCTGTGTGCTGAGTCTCTCTGTGTAGTGCTGAGTCTCTCTGTGTAGTGCTGTGTCTCTCTGTGTAGTGTTGTGTCTCTCTGTGTAGTGCTGTGTCTCTCTGTGTAGTGCTGTGTCTCTCTGTGTAGTGCTGTGTCTCTCTGTGTAGTGCTGTGTCTCTCTGTGTAGTGCTGTGTCTCTCTGTGTAGTGCTGTGTCTCTCTGTGTAGTGTTGTGTCTCTCTGTGTGCTGAGTCTCTCTGTGTAGTGCTGTGTCTCTCTGTGTAGTGCTGTCTCTCTGTGTAGTGCTGTGTCTCTCTGTGTAGTGCTGTGTCTCTCTGTGTAGTGTTGTGTCTCTCTGTGTAGTGCTGTGTCTCTCTGTGTAGTGCTGTGTCTCTCTGTGTAGTGCTGTGTCTCTCTGTGTAGTGTTGTGTCTCTCTGTGTAGTGCTGTCTCTCTGTGTAGTGCTGAGTCTCTCTGTGTAGTGTTGTGTCTCTCTGTGTAGTGCTGTGTCTCTCTGTGTAGTGTTGTGTCTCTCTGTGTAGTGTTGAGTCTCTCTGTGTAGTGCTGAGTCTCTCTGTGTAGTGCTGTGTCTCTCTGTGTAGTGTTGTGTCTCTCTGTGACAGTGCTGTGTCTCTATGTGTAGTGCTGTGTCTCTCTGTGTAGTGCTGTGTCTCTCTGTGTGCTGTGTCTCTCTGTGTAGTGTTGTGTCTCTGTGTGCTGAGTCTCTCTGTGTAGTGCTGTGTCTCTCTGTGTAGTGCTGTGTCTCTCTGTGTGACAGTGTTGAGTCTCTCTGTGTAGTGCTGTGTCTCTCTGTGTAGTGCTGAGTCTCTCTGTGTAGTGTTGTGTCTCTCTGTGTAGTGCTGTGTCTCTTTGTGTAGTGCTGTGTCTCTCTGTGTAGTGTTGTGTCTCTCTGTGTAGTGTTGTGTCTCTCTGTGTAGTGCTGTGTCTCTTTGTGTAGTGCTGTGTCTCTCTGTGTAGTGCTGTGTCTCTCTGTGTAGTGCTGAGTCTCTCTGTGGAGTGCTGTGTCTCTCTGTGTAGTGCTGTGTCTCTCTGTGTAGTGCTGTGTCTCTCTGTGTAGTGCTGTGTCTCTCTGTGTAGTGCTGTGTCTCTCTGTGTAGTGCTGAGTCTCTCTGTGTAGTGCTGTGTCTCTCTGTGTAGTGCTGTGTCTCTATGTGTGTGCTGTGTCTCTCTGTGTGCTGAGTCTCTCTGTGTAGTGCTGTGTCTCTCTGTGTGCTGAGTCTCTCTGTGTAGTGCTGAGTCTCTCTGTGTAGTGCTGTGTCTCTCTGTGTAGTGCTGTGTCTCTCTGTGTAGTGTTGTGTCTCTCTGTGTAGTGCTGTGTCTCTCTGTGTAGTGTTGTGTCTCTCTGTGTAGTGCTGTGTCTCTCTGTGTAGTGCTGTGTCTCTCTGTGTAGTGCTGTGTCTCTCTGTGTAGTGTTGTGTCTCTCTGTGTAGTGCTGTGTCTCTCTGTGTAGTGCTGTGTCTCTCTGTGTAGTGTTGTGTCTCTCTGTGTGCTGTGTCTCTCTGTGTAGTGCTGTGTCTCTCTGTGTAGTGCTGTGTCTCTCTGTGTAGTGTTGTGTCTCTCTGTGTGCTGTGTCTCTCTGTGTAGTGCTGTGTCTCTCTGTGTAGTGTTGTGTCTCTCTGTGTGCTGTGTCTCTCTATGTAGTGCTGTGTCTCTCTGTGTAGTGCTGTGTCTCTCTGTGTAGTGTTGTGTCTCTCTGTGTGCTGTGTCTCTCTGTGTAGTGCTGTGTCTCTCTGTGTAGTGCTGTGTCTCTCTGTGTAGGGTTGTGTCTCTCTGTGTAGTGCTGTGTCTCTCTGTGTAGTGTTGTGTCTCTCTGTGTAGTGCTGTGTCTCTCTGTGTAGTGCTGTGTCTCTCTGTGTAGTGCTGTGTCTCTCTGTGTAGTGCTGTGTCTCTCTGTGTAGTGCTGAGTCTCTCTGTGTGCTGTGTCTCTCTGTGTAGTGCTGTGTCTCTCTGTGTAGTGCTGTGTCTCTCTGTGTAGTGCTGTGTATCTCTGTGTAGTGCTGTGTCTCTCTGTGTGCTGAGTCTCTCTGTGTGCTGTGTCTCTCTGTGTAGTGTTGTGTCTCTCTGTGTAGTGCTGTGTCTCTCTGTGTAGTGCTGTGTCTCTCTGTGTAGTGTTGTTTCTCTCTGTGTAGTGCTGTGTCTCTCTGTGTAGTGCTGAGTCTCTCTGTGTAGTGCTGAGTCTCTCTGTGTAGTGCTGTGTCTCTCTGTGTAGTGTTGTGTCTGTCTGTGTAGTGCTGTGTCTCTCTGTGTAGTGCTGTGTCTCTCTGTGTGCTGAGTCTCTCTGTGTAGTGTTGTGTCTCTCTGTGTAGTGTTGTGTCTCTCTGTGTAGTGTTGTGTCTCTCTGTGTAGTGCTGTGTCTGTCTGTGTAGTGCTGTGTCTCTCTGTGTGCTGAGTCTCTCTGTGTAGTGTTGTGTCTCTCTGTGTAGTGCTGTGTCTCTCTGTGTAGTGCTGTGTCTCTCTGTGTGTGCTGTGTCTCTCTGTGTAGTGCTGAGTCTCTCTGTGTAGTGTTGTGTCTCTCTGTGTAGTGCTGTGTCTCTCTGTGTAGTGCTGTGTCTCTCTGTGTAGTGCTGTGTCTCTCTGTGTAGTGTTGTGTCTCTCTGTGTAGTGCTGTGTCTCTCTGTGACAGTGCTGTGTCTCTCTGTGTAGTGCTGTGTCTCTCTGTGTGACAGTGTTGTGTCTCTCTGTGTAGTGCTGTGTCTCTCTGTGTAGTGGTGTGTCTCTCTGTGTAGTGCTGTGTCTCTCTGTGTAGTGCTGTGTCTCTCTGTGTAGTGCTGTGTCTCTCTGTGTAGTGCTGTGTCTCTCTGTGTAGTGTTGAGTCTCTCTGTGTAGTGCTGTGTCTGTCTGTGTAGTGCTGTGTCTCTCTGTGTAGTGCTGTGTCTCTCTGTGTAGTGCTGTGTCTCTCTGTGTAGTGCTGTGTCTCTCTGTGTAGTGCTGTGTCTCTCTGTGTAGTGCTGTGTCTCTCTGTGTAGTGTTGTGTCTCTCTGTGTAGTGCTGTGTCTCTCTGTGTAGTGCTGTGTCTCTCTGTGTAGTGCTGTGTCTCTCTGTGACAGTGCTGTGTCTCTCTGTGTGTTGTGTCTCTCTGTGTGCTGTGTCTCTCTGTGACAGTGTTGTGTCTCTCTGTGTGCTGTGTCTCTCTGTGTGTTGTGTCTCTCTGTGTAGTGTTGTGTCTCTCTGTGTAGTGCTGTGTCTCTCTGTGTAGTGCTGAGTCTCTGTGTAGTGCTGAGTCTCTCTGTGTAGTGCTGTGTCTCTCTGTGTAGTGCTGTGTCTCTCTGTGTAGTGCTGTGTCTCTCTGTGTAGTGCTGTGTCTCTCTGTGTGCTGTGTCTCTCTGTGAGTGCTGACTCTCTCTGTGTAGTGTTGTGTCTCTCTGTGACAGTGTTGAGTCTCTCTGTGTAGTGCTGAGTCTCTCTGTGTAGTGCTGTGTCTCTCTGTGTAGTGTTGTGTCTCTCTGTGACAGTGTTGAGTCTCTCTGTGTAGTGCTGAGTCTCTCTGTGTAGTGCTGTGTCTCTCTGTGTGTTGTGTCTCTCTGTGTGCTGTGTCTCTCTGTGTAGTGCTGTGTCTCTCTGTGTGTGCTGTGTCTCTCTGTGTGCTGTGTCTCTCTGTGTAGTGCTGTGTCTCTCTGTGTAGTGCTGAGTCTCTCTGTGTAGTGCTGTGTCTCTCTGTGTAGTGTTGTGTCTCTCTGTGTAGTGCTGTGTCTCTCTGTGTGCTGTGTCTCTCTGTGTAGTGCTGTGTCTCTCTGTGTAGTGCTGTGTCTCTCTGTGTAGTGCTGTGTCTCTCTGTGTAGTGCTGTGTCTCTCTGTAGTGCTGTGTCTCTCTGTGTAGTGCTGTGTCTCTCTGTGTAGTGTTGTCTCTCTGTGTAGTGTTGTGTCTCTCTGTGTAGTGCTGTGTCTCTCTGTGTAGTGCTGTGTCTCTCTGTGTGCTGAGTCTCTCTGTGTAGTGCTGTGTCTCTCTGTGTAGTGCTGTGTCTCTCTGTGTAGTGCTGTGTCTCTCTGTGTAGTGCTGTGTCTCTCTGTGTAGTGCTGTGTCTCTCTGTGTAGTGCTGTGTCTCTCTGTGTAGTGCTGTGTCTCTCTGTGTAGTGCTGTGTCTCTCTGTGTAGTGCTGTGTCTCTCTGTGTAGTGCTGTGTCTCTCTGTAGTGTTGTGTCTCTCTGTGTGTGCTGTGTCTCTCTGTGTAGTGCTGTGTCTCTCTCTCTGTGTGCTGAGTCTCTATGTGTAGTGCTGAGTCTCTCTGTGTAGTGCTGTGTCTCTCTGTGTAGTGCTGAGTCTCTCTGTGTAGTGCTGTGTCTCTCTGTGTAGTGTTGTGTCTCTCTGTGTAGTGCTGTGTCTCTCTGTGTAGTGCTGAGTCTCTCTGTGTAGTGTTGAGTCTCTCTGTGTAGTGCTGTGTCTCTCTGTGTAGTGTTGTGTCTCTCTGTGTAGTGCTGTGTCTCTCTGTGTAGTGCTGTGTCTATCTGTGTAGTGCTGTGTCTCTCTGTGTAGTGCTGTGTCTCTCTGTGTAGTGCTGTGTCTCTCTGTGTGACAGTGCTGTGTCTCTCTGTGTAGTGTCTCTCTGTGTAGTGCTGTGTCTCTCTGTGTAGTGCTGAGTCTCTCTGTGTAGTGCTGTGTCTCTCTGTGTAGTGTTGTGTCTCTCTGTGTAGTGCTGTGTCTCTCTGTGTAGTGCTGTGTCTCTCTGTGTAGTGCTGTGTCTCTCTGTGTAGTGCTGTGTCTCTCTGTGTGCTGCTGTCTCTCTGTGTAGTGCTGTGTCTCTCTGTGTAGTGCTGTGTCTCTCTGTGTAGTGCTGTGTCTCTCTGTGTAGTGCTGAGTCTCTCTGTGTAGTGCTGTGTCTCTCTGTGTAGTGTTGTGTCTCTCTGTGTAGTGCTGTGTCTCTCTGTGTAGTGCTGTGTCTCTCTGTGTAGTGCTGTGTCTCTCTGTGTGCTGCTGTCTCTCTGTGTAGTGCTGTGTCTCTCTGTGTAGTGCTGTGTCTCTCTGTGTAGTGCTGTGTCTCTCTGTGTAGTGCTGAGTCTCTCTGTGTAGTGCTGTGTCTCTCTGTGTAGTGCTGTGTCTCTCTGTGTAGTGCTGTGTCTCTCTGTGTAGTGTTGTGTCTCTCTGTGTAGTGCTGTGTCTCTCTGTGTAGTGCTGAGTCTCTCTGTGTAGTGCTGTGTCTCTCTGTGTAGTGCTGTGTCTCTCTGTGTAGTGTTGTGTCTCTCTGTGTAGTGCTGTGTCTCTCTGTGTAGTGCTGTGTCTCTCTGTGTAGTGCTGTGTCTCTCTGTGTGCTGCTGTCTCTCTGTGTAGTGCTGTGTCTCTCTGTGTAGTGCTGTGTCTCTCTGTGTAGTGCTGTGTCTCTCTGTGTAGTGTTGTGTCTCTCTGTGTAGTGCTGTGTCTCTCTGTGTAGTGCTGTGTCTCTCTGTGTAGTGCTGTGTCTCTCTGTGTAGTGTTGTGTCTCTCTGTGTAGTGCTGTGTCTCTCTGTGTAGTGCTGTGTCTCTCTGTGTAGTGCTGTGTCTCTCTGTGTAGTGCTGTGTCTCTCTGTGTGCTGAGTCTCTCTGTGTAGTGTTGTGTCTCTCTGTGTAGTGTTGTGTCTCTCTGTGTAGTGTTGTGTCTCTCTGTGTAGTGCTGTGTCTGTCTGTGTAGTGCTGTGTCTCTCTGTGTGCTGAGTCTCTCTGTGTAGTGTTGTGTCTCTCTGTGTAGTGCTGTGTCTCTCTGTGTAGTGCTGTGTCTCTCTGTGTGTGCTGTGTCTCTCTGTGTAGTGCTGAGTCTCTCTGTGTAGTGTTGTGTCTCTCTGTGTAGTGCTGTGTCTCTCTGTGTAGTGCTGTGTCTCTCTGTGTAGTGCTGTGTCTCTCTGTGTAGTGTTGTGTCTCTCTGTGTAGTGCTGTGTCTCTCTGTGACAGTGCTGTGTCTCTCTGTGTAGTGCTGTGTCTCTCTGTGTGACAGTGTTGTGTCTCTCTGTGTAGTGCTGTGTCTCTCTGTGTAGTGGTGTGTCTCTCTGTGTAGTGCTGTGTCTCTCTGTGTAGTGCTGTGTCTCTCTGTGTAGTGCTGTGTCTCTCTGTGTAGTGCTGTGTCTCTCTGTGTAGTGTTGAGTCTCTCTGTGTAGTGCTGTGTCTGTCTGTGTAGTGCTGTGTCTCTCTGTGTAGTGCTGTGTCTCTCTGTGTAGTGCTGTGTCTCTCTGTGTAGTGCTGTGTCTCTCTGTGTAGTGCTGTGTCTCTCTGTGTAGTGCTGTGTCTCTCTGTGTAGTGTTGTGTCTCTCTGTGTAGTGCTGTGTCTCTCTGTGTAGTGCTGTGTCTCTCTGTGTCGTGCTGTGTCTCTCTGTGACAGTGCTGTGTCTCTCTGTGTGTTGTGTCTCTCTGTGTGCTGTGTCTCTCTGTGACAGTGTTGTGTCTCTCTGTGTGCTGTGTCTCTCTGTGTGTTGTGTCTCTCTGTGTAGTGTTGTGTCTCTCTGTGTAGTGCTGTGTCTCTCTGTGTAGTGCTGAGTCTCTGTGTAGTGCTGAGTCTCTCTGTGTAGTGCTGTGTCTCTCTGTGTAGTGCTGTGTCTCTCTGTGTAGTGCTGTGTCTCTCTGTGTAGTGCTGTGTCTCTCTGTGTGCTGTGTCTCTCTGTGAGTGCTGACTCTCTCTGTGTAGTGTTGTGTCTCTCTGTGACAGTGTTGAGTCTCTCTGTGTAGTGCTGAGTCTCTCTGTGTAGTGCTGTGTCTCTCTGTGTAGTGTTGTGTCTCTCTGTGACAGTGTTGAGTCTCTCTGTGTAGTGCTGAGTCTCTCTGTGTAGTGCTGTGTCTCTCTGTGTGTTGTGTCTCTCTGTGTGCTGTGTCTCTCTGTGTAGTGCTGTGTCTCTCTGTGTGTGCTGTGTCTCTCTGTGTGCTGTGTCTCTCTGTGTAGTGCTGTGTCTCTCTGTGTAGTGCTGAGTCTCTCTGTGTAGTGCTGTGTCTCTCTGTGTAGTGTTGTGTCTCTCTGTGTAGTGCTGTGTCTCTCTGTGTGCTGTGTCTCTCTGTGTAGTGCTGTGTCTCTCTGTGTAGTGCTGTGTCTCTCTGTGTAGTGCTGTGTCTCTCTGTGTAGTGCTGTGTCTCTCTGTAGTGCTGTGTCTCTCTGTGTAGTGCTGTGTCTCTCTGTGTAGTGTTGTCTCTCTGTGTAGTGTTGTGTCTCTCTGTGTAGTGCTGTGTCTCTCTGTGTAGTGCTGTGTCTCTCTGTGTGCTGAGTCTCTCTGTGTAGTGCTGTGTCTCTCTGTGTAGTGCTGTGTCTCTCTGTGTAGTGCTGTGTCTCTCTGTGTAGAGCTGAGTCTCTCTGTGTAGTGCTGTGTCTCTCTGTGTGCTGAGTCTCTCTGTGTAGTGTTGTGTCTCTCTGTGTAGTGTTGTGTCTCTCTGTGTAGTGCTGTGTCTCTCTGTGTAGTGTTGTGTCTCTCTGTGTAGTGTTGTGTCTCTCTGTGTAGTGCTGTGTCTCTCTGTGTAGTGCTGTGTCTCTCTGTGTAGTGCTGTGTCTCTCTGTGTAGTGCTGTGTCTCTCTGTGTAGTGCTGTGTCTCTCTGTGTAGTGCTGTGTCTCTCTGTGTAGTGTTGTGTCTCTCTGTGTAGTGCTGTGTCTCTCTGTGTAGTGTTGTGTCTCTCTGTGTAGTGTTGTGTCTCTCTGTGTAGTGCTGTGTCTCTCTGTGTAGTGTTGTGTCTCTCTGTGTAGTGCTGTGTCTCTCTGTGTAGTGCTGTGTCTCTCTGTGTAGTGCTGAGTCTCTCTGTGTAGTGCTGTGTCTCTCTGTGTAGTGCTGTGTCTCTCTGTGTAGTGCTGTGTCTCTCTGTGTAGTGCTGTGTCTCTCTGTGTAGTGTTGAGTCTCTCTGTGTAGTGCTGTGTCTCTCTGTGACAGTGCTGAGTCTCTCTGTGTAGTGTTGTGTCTCTCTGTGTAGTGCTGAGTCTCTCTGTGTAGTGCTGTGTCTCTCTGTGTAGTGCTGTGTCTCTCTGTGTAGTGCTGTGTCTCTCTGTGTAGTGCTGTGTCTCTCTGTGTAGTGCTGAGTCTCTCTGTGTAGTGCTGTGTCTCTCTGGGTAGTGCTGTGTCTCTCTGTGTAGTGCTGAGTCTCTCTGTGTAGTGCTGTGTCTCTCTGTGTAGTGCTGTGTCTCTCTCTGTGTAGTGCTGTGTCTCTCTGTGTAGTGCTGTGTCTCTCTGTGTAGTGTTGTGTCTCTCTGTGTAGTGCTGAGTCTCTCTGTGTAGTGTTGTGTCTCTCTGTGTAGTGCTGTGTCTCTCTGTGTAGTGCTGTGTCTCTCTGTGTAGTGCTGTGTCTCTCTGTGTAGTGCTGTGTCTCTCTGTGTGTGCTGTGTCTCTCTGTGTAGTGCTGTGTCTCTCTCTCTGTGTGCTGAGTCTCTATGTGTAGTGCTGTGTCTCTCTGTGTGTGCTGTGTCTCTCTGTGTAGTGCTGTGTCTCTCTGTGTAGTGCTGTGTCTCTCTGTGTAGTGCTGTGTCTCTCTGTGTAGTGCTGAGTCTCTCTGTGTAGTATTGTGTCTCTCTGTGTAGTGCTGTGTCTCTCTGTGTAGTGCTGAGTCTCTCTGTGTAGTGCTGTGTCTCTCTGTGTAGTGCTGTGTCTCTCTGTGTAGTGCTGTGTCTCTCTGTGTAGTGCTGAGTCTCTCTGTGTAGTGCTGTGTCTCTCTGTGTAGTGTTGTGTCTCTCTGTGTAGTGCTGAGTCTCTCTGTGTAGTGCTGTGTCTCTCTGTGTAGTGCTGTGTCTCTGTGTGTAGTGTTGTGTCTCTATGTGTAGTGCTGTGTCTCTCTGTGTAGTGCTGTGTCTCTCTGTGTGACAGTGCTGTGTCTCTCTGTGTAGTGCTGTGTCTCTCTGTGTAGTGCTGTGTCTCTCTGTGTGCTGAGTCTCTCTGTGTGTGCTGTGTCTCTCTGTGTAGTGCTGTGTCTCTCTATGTAGTGTTGTGTCTCTCTGTGTAGTGCTGTGTCTCTCTGTGTGTGCTGTGTCTCTCTGTGTAGTGCTGTGTCTCTCTGTGTAGTGCTGAGTCTCTCTGTGTAGTGCTGTGTCTCTCTGTGTAGTGCTGTGTCTCTCTGTGTAGTGCTGTGTCTCTCTGTGTAGTGCTGTGTCTCTCTGTGTAGTGCTGTGTCTCTCTGTGTGCTGAGTCTCTCTGTGTAGTGCTGTGTCTCTCTGTGTAGTGCTGAGTCTCTCTGTGTAGTGCTGAGTCTCTCTGTGTAGTGCTGTGTCTCTCTGTGTAGTGCTGTGTCTCTCTGTGACAGTGCTGTGTCTCTCTGTGTAGTGCTGTGTCTCTCTGTGTAGTGCTGTGTCTCTCTGTGTAGTGCTGTGTCTCTCTGTGTAGTGCTGTGTCTCTCTGTGTAGTGTTGTGTCTCTCTGTGTAGTGTTGTGTCTCTCTGTGTGTTGAGTCTCTCTGTGTAGTGTTGTGTCTCTCTGTGTGTTGAGTCTCTCTGTGTAGTGCTGAGTCTCTCTGTGTAGTGCTGTGTCTCTCTGTGTAGTGCTGTGTCTCTATGTGTAGTGCTGTGTCTCTCTGTGTAGTGCTGTGTCTCTCTGTGTTGTGCTGTCTCTCTGTGTATTGCTGTGTCTCTCTGTGTGCTGAGTCTCTCTGTGTAGTGCTGTGTCTCTCTGTGTAGTGCTGTGTCTCTCTGTGTGCTGAGTCTCTCTGTGTAGTGTTGTGTCTCTCTGTGTAGTGTTGTGTCTCTCTGTGTAGTGCTGTGTCTCTCTGTGTAGTGCTGTGTCTCTCTGTGTAGTGCTGTGTCTCTCTGTGTGACAGTGCTGTGTCTCTCTGTGTAGTGCTGTGTCTGTGTAGTGCTTTGTCTCTCTGTGTAGTGCTGAGTCTCTCTGTGTAGTGTTGTGTCTCTCTGTGTAGTGCTGAGTCTCTCTGTGTAGTGCTGTGTCTCTCTGTGTGCTGTGTCTCTCTGTGTAGTGCTGTGTCTCTCTGTGTGCTGTGTCTCTCTGTGTAGTGCTGTGTCTCTCTGTGTAGTGCTGTGTCTGTGTAGTGCTGTGTCTCTCTGTGTAGTGCTGAGTCTCTCTGTGTAGTGCTGTGTCTCTCTGTGTGCTGTGTCTCTCTGTGTAGTGCTGTGTCTCTCTGTGTGCTGTGTCTCTCTGTGTAGTGCTGTGTCTCTCTGTGTAGTGCTGTGTCTCTCTCTGTGTAGTGTTGTGTCTCTCTGTGTGCTGAGTCTCTCTGTGTAGTGCTGTGTCTCTCTGTGTAGTGTTGTGTCTCTCTGTGTAGTGCTGTGTCTCTCTGTGTAGTGCTGTGTCTCTCTGTGTAGTGCTGTGTCTCTCTGTGTAGTGTTGTGTCTCTCTGTGTAGTGCTGTGTCTCTCTGTGTAGTGCTGTGTCTCTCTGTGTAGTGCTGTGTCTCTCTGTGTAGTGCTGTGTCTCTCTGTGTAGTGCTGTGTCTCTCTGTGTAGTGCTGTGTCTCTCTGTGTAGTGCTGAGTCTCTCTGTGTAGTGCTGTGTCTCTCTGTGTAGTGCTGTGTCTCTCTGTGTAGTGCTGTGTCTCTCTGTGTAGTGCTGTGTCTCTCTGTGTAGTGCTGAGTCTCTCTGTGTAGTGCTGTGTCTCTCTGTGTAGTGCTGTGTCTCTCTGTGTAGTGCTGTGTCTCTCTGTGTGCTGAGTCTCTCTGTGTGCTGTGTCTCTCTGTGTAGTGCTGAGTCTCTCTGTGTGCTGTGTCTCTCTGTGTAGTGTTGAGTCTCTCTGTGTAGTACTGTGTCTCTCTGTGTAGTGCTGTGTCTCTCTGTGTAGTGTTGTGTCTCTCTGTGTAGTGCTGTGTCTCTCTGTGTAGTGCTGTGTCTCTCTGTGTGCTGAGTCTCTCTGTGTAGTGCTGTGTCTCTCTGTGTAGTGCTGTGTCTCTCTGTGTAGTGCTGTGTCTCTCTGTGTGTTGAGTCTCTCTGTGTGCTGTGTCTCTCTGTGTAGTGTTGAGTCTCTCTGTGTAGTGCTGTGTCTCTCTGTGTAGTGCTGTGTCTCTATGTGTAGTGCTGTGTCTCTCTGTGTAGTGCTGAGTCTCTCTGTGTAGTGCTGTGTCTCTCTGTGTAGTGCTGTGTCTCTCTGTGTAGTGTTGTGTCTCTCTGTGTAGTGCTGTGTCTCTCTGTGTAGTGCTGAGTCTCTCTGTGTAGTGCTGTGTCTCTCTGTGTAGTGCTGTGTCTCTCTGTGTAGTGTTGTGTCTCTCTGTGTAGTGCTGTGTCTCTCTGTGTAGTGCTGTGTCTCTCTGTGTAGTGCTGAGTCTCTCTGTGTGTAGTGCTGTGTCTCTCTGTGTAGTGCTGTGTCTCTCTGTGTAGTGTTGAGTCTCTCTGTGTAGTGCTGTGTCTCTCTGTGTAGTGCTGTGTCTCTCTGTGTAGTGTTGTGTCTCTCTGTGTAGTGCTGAGTCTCTCTGTGTAGTGCTGTGTCTCTCTGTGTAGTGCTGTGTCTCTCTGTGTGCTGAGTCTCTCTGTGTAGTGTTGTGTCTCTCTGTGTAGTGCTGTGTCTCTCTGTGTAGTGCTGTGTCTCTCTGTGCAGTGTTTTGTCTCTCTGTGTAGTGTTGTGTCTCTCTGTGTGCTGTGTCTCTCTGTGTAGTGTTGTGTCTCTCTGTGTGCTGAGTCTCTCTGTGTAGTGCTGTGTCTCTCTGTGTAGTGCTGTGTCTCTCTGTGTAGTGCTGTGTCTCTCTGTGTAGTGCTGAGTCTCTCTGTGTAGTGCTGTGTCTCTCTGTGTGCTGAGTCTCTCTGTGTAGTGTTGAGTCTCTCTGTGTAGTGCTGTGTCTCTCTGTGTAGTGCTGTGTCTCTCTGTGTAGTGTTGTGTCTCTCTGTGTAGTGCTGTGTCTCTCTGTGTAGTGCTGTGTCTCTCTGTGTAGTGCTGAGTCTCTCTGTGTGACAGTGCTGTGTCTCTCTGTGTAGTGCTGTGTCTCTCTGTGTAGTGCTGTGTCTCTCTGTGTAGTGTTGTGTCTCTCTGTGTAGTGCTGAGTCTCTCTATGTAGTGCTGTGTCTCTCTGTGTAGTGCTGTGTCTCTCTGTGTAGGGCTGTGTCTCTCTGGGTAGTGCTGTGTCTCTCGGTGTAGTGCTGTGTCTCTCTGTGTGTAGTGCTGTGTCTCTCTGTGTGCTGTGTCTCTCTGTGTAGTGCTGTGTCTCTCTGTGTAGTGCTGTGTCTCTCTGTGTAGTGCTGTGTCTCTCTGTGTAGTGTTGTGTCTCTCTGTGTAGTGCTGTGTCTCTCTGTGTAGTGCTGTGTCTCTCTGTGTAGTGCTGTGTCTCTCTGTGTAGTGCTGAGTCTCTCTGTGTAGTGCTGAGTCTCTCTGTGTAGTGCTGTGTCTCTCTGTGTAGTGCTGTGTCTCTCTGTGTAGTGCTGTGTCTCTCTGTGACAGTGCTGTGTCTCTCTGTGTAGTGCTGTGTCTCTCTGTGTAGTGCTGTGTCTCTATGTGTAGTGTTGTGTCTCTCTGTGTAGTGCTGTGTCTCTCTGTGTAGTGCTGTGTCTCTCTGTGTGTGCTGTCTCTCTGTGTAGTGCTGTGTCTCTCTGTGTAGTGCTGTGTCTCTCTGTGTGACAGTGCTGTGTCTCTCTGTGTAGTGCTGTGTCTCTCTGTGTAGTGCTGTGTCTCTCTGTGACAGTGCTGTGTCTCTCTGTGTGTTGTGTCTCTCTGTGTGCTGTGTCTCTCTGTGACAGTGTTGTATCTCTCTGTGTGCTGTGTCTCTCTGTGTGTTGTGTCTCTCTGTGTAGTGCTGTGTCTCTCTGTGTAGTGCTGTGTCTCTCTGTGTAGTGCTGTGTCTCTCTGTGTAGTGTTGTGTCTCTCTGTGTAGTGCTGTGTCTCTCTGTGTAGTGCTGAGTCTCTCTGTGTAGTGCTGTGTCTCTCTGTGTAGTGCTGTGTCTCTCTGTGTGTGCTGTGTCTCTCTGTGTAGTGCTGTGTCTCTCTGTGTAGTGCTGTGTCTCTCTGTGTAGTGCTGTGTCTCTCTGTGTAGTGCTGTGTCTCTCTGTGTAGTGCTGTGTCTCTCTGTGTAGTGCTGTGTCTCTCTGTGTAGTGCTGTGTCTCTCTGTGTAGTGCTGTGTCTCTCTGTGTAGTGCTGTGTCTCTCTGTGTAGTGCTGTGTCTCTCTGTGTAGTGCTGTGTCTCTCTGTGTAGTGGTGAGTCTCTCTGTGTAGTGCTGAGTCTCTCTGTGTAGTGTTGTGTCTCTCTGTGTAGTGCTGAGTCTCTCTGTGTAGTGCTGTGTCTCTCTGTGTAGTGCTGTGTCTCTCTGTGTAGTGCTGTGTCTCTCTGTGTGTGCTGTCTCTCTGTGTAGTGCTGTGTCTCTCTGTGTAGTGCTGTGTCTCTCTGTGTGACAGTGTTGAGTCTCTCTGTGTAGTGCTGAGTCTCTCTGTGTAGTGCTGTGTCTCTCTGTGTGTTGTGTCTCTCTGTGTGCTGTGTCTCTCTGTGTAGTGCTGTGTCTCTCTGTGTGCTGTGTCTCTCTGTGTGCTGAGTCTCTCTGTGTAGTGCTGAGTCTCTCTGTGTAGTGCTGTGTCTCTATGTGTAGTGCTGTGTCTCTCTGTTTAGTGTTGTGTCTCTCTGTGTGCTGAGTCTCTCTGTGTAGTGCTGTGTCTCTCTGTGTAGTGTTGTGTCTCTCTGTGTAGTGCTGAGTCTCTCTGTGTAGTGTTGAGTCTCTCTGTGTAGTGCTGTGTCTCTCTGTGTGCTGAGTCTCTCTGTGTGTGTGCTGAGTCTATGACAGTGTTGTGTCTCTCTGTGTAGTGTTGTGTCTCTCTGTGTAGTGCTGTGTCTCTCTGTGTGTGCTGTGTCTCTCTGTGTAGTGCTGTGTCTCTCTGTGTAGTGCTGAGTCTCTCTGTGTAGTGTTGTGTCTCTCTGTGTGCTGTGTCTCTCTGTGTAGTGTTGTGTCTCTCTGTGTGGTGCTGTGTCTCTCTGTGTAGTGCTGTGTCTCTCTGTGTAGTGCTGTGTCTCTCTGTGTGCTGAGTCTCTCTGTGTAGTGCTGTGTCTCTCTGTGTAGTGCTGTGTCTCTCTGTGTAGTGTTGTGTCTCTCTGTGTAGTGCTGTGTCTCTCTATGTAGTGCTGTGTCTCTCTGTGTAGTGCTGAGTCTCTCTGTGTAGTGCTGTGTCTCTCTGTGTAGTGTTGTGTCTCTCTGTGTAGTGCTGTGTCTCTCTATGTAGTGTTGTGTCTCTCTGTGTAGTGCTGTGTCTCTCTGTGTAGTGCTGTGTCTCTCTGTGTAGTGCTGTGTCTCTCTGTGTAGTGCTGTGTCTCTCTGTGTAGTGCTGTGTCTCTCTGTGTAGTGTTGTGTCTCTCTGTGTAGTGCTGTGTCTCTCTGTGTAGTGCTGTGTCTCTCTGTGTAGTGTTGTGTCTCTCTGTGTAGTGTTGTGTCTCTCTGTGTAGTGTTGTGTCTCTCTGTGTAGTGTTGTGTCTCTCTGTGTAGTGCTGTGTCTCTCTGTGTAGTGCTGTGTCTCTCTGTGTAGTGTTGTGTCTCTCTGTGTAGTGCTGTGTCTCTCTGTGTAGTGCTGTGTCTCTCTGTGTAGTGCTGAGTCTCTCTATGTAGTGCTGTGTCTCTCTGTGTAGTGCTGAGTCTCTCTGTGTAGTGTTGTGTCTCTCTGTGTGTGCTGTGTCTCTCTGTGTGCTGAGTCTCTCTGTGTAGTGCTGTGTCTCTCTGTGTAGTGCTGTGTCTCTCTGTGACATTGCTGTGTCTCTCTGTGTAGTGCTGTGTCTCTCTGTGTAGTGCTGTGTCTCTCTGTGTAGTGTTGTGTCTCTCTGTGTAGTGTTGTGTCTCTCTGTGTAGTGCTGTGTCTCTCTGTGTAGTGCTGTGTCTCTCTGTGTAGTGCTGTGTCTCTCTGTGTAGTGTTGTGTCTCTCTGTGTAGTGCTGTGTCTCTCTGTGTAGTGCTGAGTCTCTCTGTGTAGTGCTGTGTCTCTCTGTGTAGTGTTGTGTCTCTCTGTGTAGTGCTGTGTCTCTCTGTGTAGTGTTGTGTCTCTCTGTGTAGTGCTGTGTCTCTCTGTGTGCTGCTGTGTCTCTCTGTGTAGTGCTGAGTCTCTCTGTGTAGTGCTGTGTCTCTCTGTGTAGTGCTGTGTCTCTCTGTGTAGTGTTGAGTCTCTCTGTGTAGTGCTGTGTCTCTCTGTGTAGTGCTGTGTCTCTCTGTGTAGTTCTGAGTCTCTCTGTGTAGTGCTGTGTCTCTCTGTGTAGTGCTGTGTCTCTCTGTGTGCTGAGTCTCTCTGTGTAGTGTTGTGTCTCTCTGTGTAGTGCTGAGTCTCTCTGTGTAGTGCTGTGTCTCTCTGTGTAGTGCTGTGTCTCTCTGTGTAGTGCTGTGTCTCTCTGTGTGCTGAGTCTCTCTGTGTAGTGCTGTGTCTCTCTGTGTATTGTTGTGTCTCTCTGTGTAGTGCTGTGTCTCTCTGTGTAGTGCTGTGTCTCTCTGTGTAGTGCTGTGTCTCTCTGTGTAGTGTTGTGTCTCTCTGTGTAGTGCTGTGTCTCTCTGTGTAGTGCTGTGTCTCTCTGTGTAGTGCTGTGTCTCTCTGTGTAGTGTTGTGTCTCTCTGTGTAGTGCTGTGTCTCTCTGTGTAGTGTTGTGTCTCTCTGTGTAGTGCTGTGTCTCTCTGTGTAGTGCTGTGTCTCTCTGTGTAGTGTTGTGTCTCTCTGTGTAGTGCTGTGTCTCTCTGTGTAGTGTTGTGTCTCTCTGTGTAGTGCTGTGTCTCTCTGTGTAGTGCTGTGTCTCTCTGTGTAGTGCTGTGTCTCTCTGTGTAGTGCTGTGTCTCTCTGTGTAGTGTTGCTGAGTCTCTCTGTGTAGTGTTGTGACTCTCTGTGTAGTGCTGTGTCTCTCTGTGTAGTGCTGTGTCTCTCTGTGTAGTGTTGTGTCTCTCTGTGTGCTGTGTCTCTCTGTGTGCTGAGTCTCTCTGTGTGCTGAGTCTCTCTGTGTGCTGAGTCTCTCTGTGTGCTGTGTCTCTCTGTGTAGTGCTGTGTCTCTCTGTGTAGTGCTGTGTCTCTCTGTGTAGTGTTGTGTCTCTCTGTGTAGTGCTGTGTCTCTCTGTGTAGTGTTGTGTCTCTCTGTGTAGTGCTGTGTCTCTCTGTGTGTGCTGTGTCTCTCTGTGTAGTGCTGTGTCTCTCTGTGTAGTGCTGTGTCTCTCTGTGTAGTGCTGTGTCTCTCTGTGTAGTGCTGTGTCTCTCTGTGTAGTGCTGTGTCTCTCTGTGTAGTGCTGTGTCTCTCTGTGTAGTGCTGTGTCTCTCTGTGTAGTGCTGAGTCTCTCTGTGTAGTGCTGTGTCTCTCTGTGTAGTGCTGTGTCTCTCTGTGTAGTGCTGTGTCTCTCTGTGTGCTGTGTCTCTCTGTGTAGTGCTGAGTCTCTCTGTGTAGTGCTGTGTCTCTCTGTGTAGTGCTGTGTCTCTCTGTGTAGTGTTGTGTCTCTCTGTGTAGTGCTGTGTCTCTCTGTGTAGTGTTGTGTCTCTCTGTGTAGTGCTGTGTCTCTCTGTGTAGTGCTGAGTCTCTCTGTGTAGTGCTGTGTCTCTCTGTGTAGTGCTGTGTCTCTCTGTGTAGTGCTGTGTCTCTCTGTATGACAGTGCTGTGTCTCTCTGTGTAGTGTTGTGTCTCTCTGTGTAGTGCTGTGTCTCTCTGTGTAGTGCTGTGTCTCTCTATGTAGTGTTGTGTCTCTCTGTGTAGTGTTGTGTCTCTCTGTGTAGTGCTGTGTCTCTCTGTGTAGTGCTGTGTCTCTCTGTGTAGTGCTGTGTCTCTCTGTGTAGTGCTGTGTCTCTCTGTGTAGTGCTGAGTCTCTCTGTGTAGTGCTGTGTCTCTCTGTGTAGTGCTGTGTCTCTCTGTGTAGTGCTGTGTCTCTCTGTGTGCTGTGTCTCTCTGTGTAGTGCTGTGTCTCTCTGTGTAGTGCTGTGTCTCTCTGTGTAGTGCTGAGTCTCTCTGTGTAGTGCTGTGTCTCTCTGTGTAGTGCTGTGTCTCTCTGTGTAGTGCTGTGTCTCTCTGTGTGCTGAGTCTCTCTGTGTAGTGTTGTGTCTCTCTGTGTAGTGCTGTGTCTCTCTGTGTAGTGCTGTGTCTCTCTGTGTAGTGCTGTGTCTCTCTGTGTAGTGCTGTGTCTCTCTGTGTAGTGCTGAGTCTCTCTGTGTAGTGCTGTGTCTCTCTGTGTAGTGCTGAGTCTCTCTGTGTAGTGTTGTGTCTCTCTGTGTAGTGCTGTGTCTCTCTGTGTAGTGCTGTGTCTCTCTGTGTGCTGAGTCTCTCTGTGTAGTGTTGTGTCTCTCTGTGTAGTGCTGTGTCTCTCTGTGTAGTGCTGTGTCTCTCTGTGTAGTGCTGTGTCTCTCTGTGTAGTGCTGTGTCTCTCTGTGTAGTGCTGTGTCTCTCTGTGTAGTGCTGTGTCTCTCTGTGTAGTGCTGTGTCTCTCTGTGTAGTGTTGTGTCTCTCTGTGTAGTGCTGTGTCTCTCTGTGTAGTGCTGAGTCTCTCTGTGTAGTGCTGTGTCTCTCTGTGTAGTGCTGTGTCTCTCTGTGTAGTGCTGTATCTCTCTGTGTGCTGTGTCTCTCTGTGTAGTGCTGAGTCTCTCTGCGTGCTGAGTCTCTCTGTGTAGTGCTGTGTCTCTCTGTGTAGTGCTGTGTCTCTCTGTGTAGTGCTGTGTCTCTGTGTAGTGCTGTGTCTCTCTGTGTGCTGAGTCTCTCTGTGTAGTGTTGTGTCTCTCTGTGTAGTGTTGTGTCTCTCTGTGTAGTGCTGTGTCTCTCTGTGTAGTGTTGTGTCTCTCTGTGTGTGCTGTGTCTCTCTGTGTAGTGTTGTGTCTCTCTGTGTAGTGTTGTGTCTCTCTGTGTAGTGCTGTGTCTCTCTGTGTAGTGCTGAGTCTCTCTGTGTAGTGCTGTGTCTCTCTGTGTAGTGCTGTGTCTCTCTGTGTAGTGTTGTGTCTCTCTGTGTAGTGTTGTGTCTCTCTGTGTAGTGCTGTGTCTCTCTGTGTGGTGTGTCTCTCTGTGTAGTGCTGTGTCTCTCTGTGTAGTGCTGTGTCTCTCTGTGTAGTGCTGTGTCTCTCTGTGTAGTTCTGAGTCTCTCTGTGTATTGTTGTGTCTCTCTGTGTAGTGCTGTGTCTCTCTGTGTAGTGCTGTGTCTCTCTGTGTGCTGAGTCTCTCTGTGTAGTGCTGTGTCTCTCTGTGTAGTGTTGTGTCTCTCTGTGTAGTGCTGTGTCTCTCTGTGTAGTGTTGTGTCTCTCTGTGTAGTGCTGTGTCTCTCTGTGTAGTGTTGTGTCTCTCTGTGTAGTGCTGAGTCTCTCTGTGTAGTGCTGTGTCTCTCTGTGTAGTGCTGTGTCTCTCTGTGTGCTGAGTCTCTCTGTGTAGTGCTGTGTCTCTCTGTGTAGTGTTGTGTCTCTCTGTGTAGTGCTGAGTCTCTCTGTGTAGTGCTGTGTCTCTCTGTGTAGTGCTGTGTCTCTCTGTGTAGTGCTGTGTCTCTCTGTGTAGTGTTGTGTCTCTCTGTGTAGTGTTGTGTCTCTCTGTGCTGTGTCTCTCTGTGTGCTGAGTCTCTCTGTGTAGTGCTGAGTCTCTCTGTGTAGTGCTGTGTCTCTCTGTGTAGTGCTGTGTCTCTCTGTGTAGTGCTGTGTCTCTCTGTGTAGTGCTGTGTCTCTCTGTGTAGTGCTGTGTCTCTCTGTGTAGTGCTGTGTCTCTCTGTGTAGTGCTGTGTCTCTCTGTGTAGTGCTGTGTCTCTCTGTGTGCTGAGTCTCTCTGTGTAGTGTTGTGTCTCTCTGTGTAGTGCTGTGTCTCTCTGTGTAGTGCTGTGTCTCTCTGTGTAGTGCTGTGTCTCTCTGTGTAGTGCTGTGTCTCTCTGTGTAGTGCTGAGTCTCTCTGTGTAGTGCTGTGTCTCTCTGTGTAGTGCTGAGTCTCTCTGTGTAGTGTTGTGTCTCTCTGTGTAGTGCTGTGTCTCTCTGTGTAGTGCTGTGTCTCTCTGTGTGCTGAGTCTCTCTGTGTAGTGTTGTGTCTCTCTGTGTAGTGCTGTGTCTCTCTGTGTAGTGCTGTGTCTCTCTGTGTAGTGCTGTGTCTCTCTGTGTAGTGCTGTGTCTCTCTGTGTAGTGCTGTGTCTCTCTGTGTAGTGCTGTGTCTCTCTGTGTAGTGCTGTGTCTCTCTGTGTAGTGTTGTGTCTCTCTGTGTAGTGCTGTGTCTCTCTGTGTAGTGCTGAGTCTCTCTGTGTAGTGCTGTGTCTCTCTGTGTAGTGCTGTGTCTCTCTGTTTAGTGCTGTATCTCTCTGTGTGCTGTGTCTCTCTGTGTAGTGCTGAGTCTCTCTGCGTGCTGAGTCTCTCTGTGTAGTGCTGTGTCTCTCTGTGTAGTGCTGTGTCTCTCTGTGTAGTGCTGTGTCTCTGTGTAGTGCTGTGTCTCTCTGTGTGCTGAGTCTCTCTGTGTAGTGTTGTGTCTCTCTGTGTAGTGTTGTGTCTCTCTGTGTAGTGCTGTGTCTCTCTGTGTAGTGTTGTGTCTCTCTGTGTGTGCTGTGTCTCTCTGTGTAGTGTTGTGTCTCTCTGTGTAGTGTTGTGTCTCTCTGTGTAGTGCTGTGTCTCTCTGTGTAGTGCTGAGTCTCTCTGTGTAGTGCTGTGTCTCTCTGTGTAGTGCTGTGTCTCTCTGTGTAGTGTTGTGTCTCTCTGTGTAGTGTTGTGTCTCTCTGTGTAGTGCTGTGTCTCTCTGTGTGGTGTGTCTCTCTGTGTAGTGCTGTGTCTCTCTGTGTAGTGCTGTGTCTCTCTGTGTAGTGCTGTGTCTCTCTGTGTAGTGCTGTGTCTCTCTGTGTAGTGTTGTGTCTCTCTGTGTGTGCTGTGTCTCTCTGTGTAGTGCTGTGTCTCTCTGTGTAGTGTTGTGTCTCTCTGTGTAGTGCTGAGTCTCTCTGTGTAGTGCTGTGTCTCTCTGTGTAGTGCTGTGTCTCTCTGTGTAGTGTTGTGTCTCTCTGTGTAGTGCTGTGTCTCTCTGTGTAGTGCTGTGTCTCTCTGTGTAGTGCTGTGTCTCTCTGTGTAGTGCTGTGTCTCTCTGTGTAGTGCTGTGTCTCTCTGTGTAGTGCTGTGTCTCTCTGTGTAGTGTTGTGTCTCTCTGTGTAGTGCTGTGTCTCTCTGTGTAGTGCTGAGTCTCTCTGTGTAGTGTTGTGTCTCTCTGTGTAGTGCTGTGTCTCTCTGTGTGACAGTGTTGTGTCTCTCTGTGTAGTGCTGTGTCTCTCTGTGTAGTGCTGAGTCTCTCTGTGTGTGCTGAGTCTCTCTGTGTAGTGCTGTGTCTCTATGTGTAGTGCTGTGTCTCTCTGTGTGACAGTGTTGTGTCTCTCTGTGTAGTGCTGTGTCTCTCTGTGTAGTGCTGAGTCTCTCTGTGTAGTGCTGAGTCTCTCTGTGTAGTGCTGTGTCTCTCTGTGTAGTGCTGTGTCTCTCTGTGTAGTGCTGTGTCTCTCTGTGTAGTGCTGTGTCTCTCTGTGTAGTGCTGTGTCTCTCTGTGTGTGCTGAGTCTCTCTGTGTAGTGTTGAGTCTCTCTGTGTAGTGCTGTGTCTCTCTGTGTAGTGCTGTGTCTCTCTGTGTAGTGTTGAGTCTCTCTGTGTAGTGCTGTGTCTCTCTGTGTAGTGCTGAGTCTCTCTGTGTAGTGCTGTGTCTCTCTGTGTAGTGCTGTGTCTCTCTGTGTAGTGCTGAGTCTCTCTGTGTAGTGCTGTGTCTCTCTGTGTAGTGCTGTGTCTCTCTGTGTGACAGTGTTGTGTCTCTCTGTGTAGTGCTGTGTCTCTCTGTGTAGTGCTGAGTCTCTCTGTGTGTGCTGAGTCTCTCTGTGTAGTGCTGTGTCTCTCTGTGTAGTGCTGTGTCTCTCTGTGTGCTGAGTCTCTCTGTGTAGTGCTGTGTCTCTCTGTGTAGTGCTGTGTCTCTCTGTGTGACAGTGTTGTGTCTCTCTGTGTAGTGCTGTGTCTCTCTGTGTAGTGCTGTGTCTCTCTGTGTAGTGCTGTCTCTCTCTGTGTAGTGTTGTGTCTCTATGTGTAGTGCTGTGTCTCTCTGTGTAGTGCTGTGTCTCTCTGTGTAGTGCTGTGTCTCTCTGTGTAGTGCTGTCTCTCTCTGTGTAGTGTTGTGTCTCTATGTGTAGTGCTGTGTCTCTCTGTGTAGTGCTGAGTCTCTCTGTGTAGTGCTGTGTCTCTCTGTGTAGTGCTGTGTCTCTCTGTGTAGTGCTGTGTCTCTCTGTGTAGTGCTGTGTCTCTCTGTGTAGTGCTGTGTCTCTCTGTGTGTGCTGAGTCTCTCTGTGTAGTGTTGAGTCTCTCTGTGTAGTGCTGTGTCTCTCTGTGTAGTGCTGTGTCTCTCTGTGTAGTGTTGAGTCTCTCTGTGTAGTGCTGTGTCTCTCTGTGTAGTGCTGAGTCTCTCTGTGTAGTGCTGTGTCTCTCTGTGTAGTGCTGTGTCTCTCTGTGTAGTGCTGAGTCTCTCTGTGTAGTGCTGTGTCTCTCTGTGTAGTGCTGTGTCTCTCTGTGTGACAGTGTTGTGTCTCTCTGTGTAGTGCTGTGTCTCTCTGTGTAGTGCTGAGTCTCTCTGTGTGTGCTGAGTCTCTCTGTGTAGTGCTGTGTCTCTCTGTGTAGTGCTGTGTCTCTCTGTGTGCTGAGTCTCTCTGTGTAGTGCTGTGTCTCTCTGTGTAGTGCTGTGTCTCTCTGTGTGACAGTGTTGTGTCTCTCTGTGTAGTGCTGTGTCTCTCTGTGTAGTGCTGTGTCTCTCTGTGTAGTGCTGTCTCTCTCTGTGTAGTGTTGTGTCTCTATGTGTAGTGCTGTGTCTCTCTGTGTAGTGCTGTGTCTCTCTGTGTAGTGCTGAGTCTCTCTGTGTAGTGCTGAGTCTCTCTGTGTAGTGCTGTGTCTCTCTGTGTAGTGCTGTGTCTCTCTGTGTAGTGCTGTGTCTCTCTGTGTACTGAGTCTCTCTCTGTGTGTGCTGAGTCTCTCTGTGTGTGTGCTGAGTCTATGACAGTGTTGAGTCTCTGTGTAGTGCTGAGTCTCTCTGTGTGCTGAGTCTCTCTGTGTAGTGCTGTGTCTCTCTGTGTAGTGCTGTGTCTCTCTGTGTGCTGTGACAGTGTTGAGTCTCTCTGTGTGCTGAGTCTCTCTGTGTAGTGCTGTGTCTCTCTGTGTAGTGTTGAGTCTCTCTGTGTGCTGAGTCTCTCTGTGTAGTGCTGTGTCTCTCTGTGTAGTGTTGTGTCTCTCTGTGTAGTGTTGAGTCTCTCTGTGTGCTGTGTCTCTCTGTGTGTGCTGAGTCTCTCTCTCTGTGTAGTACTGTGTCTCTCTGTGTAGTGTTGAGTCTCTCTGTGTGCTGAGTCTCTCTCTCTATGACAGTGCTGTGTCTCTCTGTGTGCTGAGTCTCTCTCTGTGTGCTGAGTCTCTCTGTGTGCTGAGTCTCTCTCTCTGTGTGTGCTGAGTCTATGACAGTGCTGAGTCTCTCTGTGTAGTGCTGTGTCTCTCTGTGTGCTGTGACAGTGCTGTGTCTCTCTGTGTGCTGAGTCTCTCTCTCTATGACAGTGCTGTGTCTCTCTGTGTGCTGAGTCTCTCTCTCTATGACAGTGCTGTGTCTCTCTGTGTGCTGAGTCTCTCTCTATGACAGTGCTGTGTCTCTCTGTGTGCTGAGTCTCTCTCTCTGTGTGTGTGCTGTGTCTCTCTGTGTGCTGAGTCTCTCTCTCTATGACAGTGCTGTGTCTCTCTGTGTGCTGAGTCTCTCTGTGTGTTGTGTCTCTCTGTGTGCTGAGTCTCTCTCTCTGTGACAGTGCTGTGTCTCTCTGTGTGCTGAGTCTCTCTCTCTATGACAGTGCTGAGTCTCTCTGTGTGCTGAGTCTCTCTCTCTGTGTGTGTGCTGAGTCTATGACAGTGCTGTGTCTCTCTCTGTGTGTGTGCTGAGTCTCTCTGTGTGCTGAGTCTCTCTGTGTGCTGAGTCTCTCTCTCTATGACAGTGCTGTGTCTCTCTGTGTGCTGAGTCTCTCTCTCTATGACAGTGCTGTGTCTCTCTGTGTGCTGAGTCTCTCTCTATGACAGTGTTGATTCTCTCTGTGTGCTGAGTCTCTCTCTGTGTGTGTAGTGCTGTGTCTCTCTGTGACAGTGTTGATTCTCTCTGTGTGCTGAGTCTCTCTCTCTATGACAGTGCTGTGTCTCTCTGTGTCCTGAGTCTCTCTGTGTGCTGAGTCTCTCTCTATGACAGTGCTGTGTCTCTCTGTGTGCTGAGTCTCTCTGTGTGCTGAGTCTCTCTCTCTATGACAGTGCTGTGTCTCTCTGTGTGCTGAGTCTCTCTCTCTGTGTGTGTGTGCTGAGTCTCTCTGTGTGCTGTGTCTCTCTGTGTGCTGAGTCTCTCTCTCTCTGTGTGTGTGCTGTGTCTCTCTGTGTGCTGAGTCTCTCTGTGTGTGTGTGTGTGTGCTGTGTCTCTCTGTGTGCTGAGTCTCTCTGTGTGCTGTGTCTCTCTGTGTGCTGAGTCTCTCTCTCTCTCTCTGTGTGTGTGCTGAGTCTCTCTGTGTGCTGAGTCTCTCTCTGTGTGTGTGTGCTGAGTCTCTCTCTGTGTGTGTGTGTGCTGTGTCTCTCTGTGTGCTGAGTCTCTCTGTGTGCTGTGTCTCTCTGTGTGCTGAGTCTCTCTCTCTCTCTGTGTGTGTGTGTGCTGAGTCTCTCTGTGTGCTGAGTCTCTCTCTGTGTGTGTGTGTGCTGAGTCTCTCTGTGTGCTGAGTCTCTCTCTCTGTGTGTGTGCTGTGTCTCTCTGTGTGCTGAGTCTCTCTCTGTGTGTGTGCTGTGTCTCTCTGTGTGCTGAGTCTCTCTCTCTGTGTGTGTGTGTTGAGTCTCTCTGTGTGCTGAGTCTCTCTGTGTGTGTGCTGAGTCTCTCTGTGTGCTGAGTCTCTCTCTCTCTGTGTGTGTGTGCTGAGTCTCTCTGTGTGCTGAGTCTCTCTCTCTGTGTGTGTGTGCTGAGTCTCTCTGTGTGCTGAGTCTCTCTCTCTGTGTGTGTGTGCTGTGTCTCTCTGTGTGCTGAGTCTCTCTCTCTCTGTGTGTGTGCTGTGTCTCTCTGTGTGCTGAGTCTCTCTCTGTGTGTGTGTGCTGTGTCTCTCTGTGTGCTGAGTCTCTCTCTCTGTGTGTGTGTGTTGAGTCTCTCTGTGTGCTGAGTCTCTCTGTGTGTGTGCTGAGTCTCTCTGTGTGCTGAGTCTCTCTCTCTCTGTGTGTGTGTGCTGAGTCTCTCTGTGTGCTGAGTCTCTCTCTGTGTGTGTGTGTTGAGTCTCTCTGTGTGCTGAGTCTCTCTGTGTGTGTGCTGAGTCTCTCTGTGTGCTGAGTCTCTCTCTCTCTGTGTGTGTGTGCTGAGTCTCTCTGTGTGCTGAGTCTCTCTCTCTGTGTGTGTGTGCTGAGTCTCTCTGTGTGCTGAGTCTCTCTCTCTGTGTGCTGAGTCTCTCTGTGTGCTGAGTCTCTCTGTGTGCTGAGTCTCTCTGTGTGCTGTGTCTCTCTGTGTGCTGAGTCTCTCTCTCTATGACAGTGCTGTGTCTCTCTGTGTGCTGAGTCTCTCTGTGTGCTGTGTCTCTCTGTGTGCTGAGTCTCTCTGTGTAGTGCTGTGTCTCTCTGTGTGCTGAGTCTCTCTCTCTCTGTGTGTGTGCTGTGTCTCTCTGTGTGCTGAGTCTCTCTGTGTGCTGAGTCTCTCTCTCTATGACAGTGCTGTGTCTCTCTGTGTGCTGTGTCTCTCTCTGTGTGTGTGCTGTGTCTCTCTGTGTGCTGAGTCTCTCTCTCTATGACAGTGCTGTGTCTCTCTGTGTGCTGAGTCTCTCTCTCTCTGTGTGTGTGTGTTGTGTCTCTCTGTGTGCTGAGTCTCTCTCTCTATGACAGTGCTGTGTCTCTCTGTGTGCTGAGTCTCTCTCTCTCTATGACAGTGCTGTGTCTCTCTGTGTGCTGAGTCTCTCTCTCTCTCTCTGTGTGTGCTGTGTCTCTCTGTGTGCTGAGTCTCTCTGTGTAGTGCTGTGACAGTGCTGTGTCTCTCTGTGTGCTGAGTCTCTCTCTCTCTCTCTATGACAGTGCTGTGTCTCTCTGTGTGCTGAGTCTCTCTGTGTGCTGAGTCTCTCTCTCTCTCTCTCTATGACAGTGCTGTGTCTCTCTGTGTGCTGAGTCTCTCTGTGTGCTGAGTCTCTCTCTCTATGACAGTGCTGTGTCTCTCTGTGTGCTGAGTCTCTCTCTCTGTGTGTGTTGCTGTGTCTCTCTGTGTGCTGAGTCTCTCTCTCTGTGTGTGTTGCTGTGTCTCTCTGTGTGCTGAGTCTCTCTCTCTGTGACAGTGCTGTGTCTCTCTGTGTGCTGAGTCTCTCTGTGTGCTGAGTCTCTCTGTGTGCTGAGTCTCTCTGTGTGCTGAGTCTCTCTCTCTCTATGACAGTGCTGTGTCTCTCTGTGTGCTGAGTCTCTCTGTGTGCTGAGTCTCTCTCTGTGTGCTGAGTCTCTCTGTGTGCTGAGTCTCTCTGTGTGTGTGCTGTGTCTCTCTGTGTGCTGAGTCTCTCTCTCTGTGTGTGTTGCTGTGTCTCTCTGTGTGCTGAGTCTCTCTCTCTGTGACAGTGCTGTGTCTCTCTGTGTGCTGAGTCTCTCTGTGTGCTGAGTCTCTCTGTGTGCTGAGTCTCTCTGTGTGCTGAGTCTCTCTCTCTCTATGACAGTGCTGTGTCTCTCTGTGTGCTGAGTCTCTCTGTGTGCTGAGTCTCTCTCTGTGTGCTGAGTCTCTCTGTGTGCTGAGTCTCTCTGTGTGTGTGCTGTGTCTCTCTGTGTGCTGAGTCTCTCTGTGTGCTGTGTCTCTCTGTGTGTGTGTTGTGTCTCTCTGTGTGCTGAGTCTCTCTCTCTCTGTGTGTTGCTGTGCCCCAGTGCCCAGGAACGACGCCTGCCAGCAGCTGACCTGCGAGTGCGACCGGCAGGCCGCCGCTTGCTTCGCCGGCGGCCCCCCCTACGACCCCCGCCTACGGCACCTCGACCGCTCGGGGGGCCTCTGCGACGGCCCCCCTTGGCCCTGCGACGCCCGCGACCTCCGGCCGCTCGCCGCCTTCGTGGGGAAGATTCGGGGCCTCCTGGGCGGCGGCGGAGGAGGAGGAGGAGGAGAAGGAGAAGGAGGAGGAGGGAGGCGGTGGCGGGCCTAGCGGCGGGGAGAGAGGCCTAGCGGGGGAGAGGCCTAGCTGGGGGGGAGAGGCCTAGCTGGGGGGGAGAGGCCTAGTGGGAGAGGCCTAGCAGTAGGGAGAGGCCTAGCGGGAGAGGCCTAGCGGTGGGGAGAGGCCTAGCGGGAGAGGCCTAGCGGTAGGGAGAGGCCTAGCGGGGGAGAGGCGTAGCTGGGGGGGGGGAGAGGCCTAGCGGGAGAGGCCTAGCAGTAGGGTGAGGCCTAGCGGTAGGGAGAGGCCTAGCGGGGGAGAGGTCTAGTGGGGGAGAGGCCTAGCGGTAGGGAGAGGCCTAGCGGTAGGGAGAGGCCTAGCGGTAGGGAGAGGCCTAGCGGTAGGGAGAGGCCTAGCGGTAGGGAGAGGCCTAGCGGTAGGGAGAGGCCTAGCGCGGGAGAGGCCTAGCGGTAGGGAGATGCCTAGTGGGAGAGGCCTAGCAGTAGGGTGAGGCCTAGCGGTAGGGAGAGGCCTAGCGGGAGAGGCCTAGCTGGGGGGGAGAGGCCTAGCGGTGGGGAGAGGCCTAGCGGTAGGGTGAGGCCTAGTGGGGGAGAGGCCTAGCGGGGGAGAGGCCTAGCGGTAGGGAGAGGCCTAGCGGGAGAGGCCTAGCGGCGGGGAGAGAGGCCTAGCGGGAGAGGCCTAGCTGGGGGGGGGGAGGCCTAGCGGGAAAGGCCAAGCGGTAGGGAGAGGCCTAGCGGGAGAGGCGTAGCTGGGGGGGAGAGGCCTAGCGGTGGGGAGAGGCCTAGCGGGAGAGGCCTAGCGGCGGGGGGAGAGGCCTAGCGGGAGAGGCGTAGCTGGGGGGGGGGGGGGGGAGAGGCCTAGCGGGAGAGGCCTAGCGGGGGGGGAGAGGCCTAGCGGGAGAGGCGTAGCGGTGGGGGGAGAGGCCTAGCGGGAGAGGCCTAGCTGGGGGGGAGAGGCCTAGCGGGAGAGGCGTAGCTGGGGGGGAGAGGCCTAGCGGCGGGGAGAGGCCTAGCGGTGGGGAGAGGCCTAGCGGGAGAGGCGTAGCTGGGGGGGGGAGAGGCCTAGCGGTGGGGAGAGGCCTAGCGGGAGAGGCGTAGCTGGGGGGGGGGAGAGGCCTAGCGGGAGAGGCCTAGCAGTAGGGTGAGGCCTAGCGGTAGGGAGAGGCCTAGCGGGGGAGAGGTCTAGTGGGGGAGAGGCCTAGCGGTAGGGAGAGGCCTAGCGGTAGGGAGAGGCCTAGCGCGGGAGAGGCCTAGCGGTAGGGAGAGGCCTAGTGGGAGAGGCCTAGCAGTAGGGTGAGGCCTAGCGGTAGGGAGAGGCCTAGCGGTAGGGAGAGGCCTAGTGGGAGAGGCCTAGCAGTAGGGTGAGGCCTAGCGGTAGGGAGAGGCCTAGCGGGGGAGAGGCCTAGCAGTAGGGTGAGGCCTAGCGGTAGGGAGAGGCCTAGCGGTAGGGAGAGGCCTAGCGGGGGGGGAGAGGCCTAGCAGTAGGGTGAGGCCTAGCGGTAGGGAGAGGCCTAGCAGTAGGGTGAGGCCTAGCGGTAGGGAGAGGCCTAGCGGCGGGGAGAGGCCTAGCGGGGGGGGAGAGGCCTAGTGGGGGAGAGGCCTAGCAGGAGGCCTAGCGGGGGGGGAGAGGCCTAGCGGGGGGGAGGCCTAGTGGGGGAGAGGCCTAGCGGTGGGGAGAGGCCTAGCGGTGGGGAGAGGCCTAGCGGGAGGGGCCTAGCGGTGGGGAGAGGCCTAGTGGGGGAGAGGCCTAGCGGGAGAGGCCTAGCGGCGGGGAGAAGCCTAGCGGGAGAGGCCTAGCGGTGGGGAGAGGCCTAGCGGCGGGGGGAGGCCTAGTGGGAGAGGCCTAGTGGGGGGGAGAGGCCTAGCGGGAGAGGCCTAGTGGGGGGGAGAGGCCTAGCGGTAGGGAGAGGCCTAGCGGTGGGGAGAGGCCTAGCGGGGGAGAGGCCTAGCGGTAGGGAGAGGCCTAGCGGGGGGGGAGAGGCCTAGCAGTAGGGTGAGGCCTAGCGGTAGGGAGAGGCCTAGCGGTAGGGAGAGGCCTAGCGGGGGGGGAGAGGCCTAGTGGGGGAGAGGCCTAGCAGGAGGCCTAGCGGGGGGGAGAGGCCTAGCGGTGGGGAGAGGCCTAGCGGGAGGGGCCTAGCGGTGGGGAGAGGCCTAGTGGGGGAGAGGCCTAGCGGGAGAGGCCTAGCGGCGGGGAGAAGCCTAGCGGGAGAGGCCTAGCGGTGGGGAGAGGCCTAGCGGCGGGGGGAGGCCTAGTGGGAGAGGCCTAGTGGGGGGGAGAGGCCTAGCGGGAGAGGCCTAGTGGGGGGGAGAGGCCTAGCGGTAGGGAGAGGCCTAGCGGTGGGGAGAGGCCTAGTGGGGGAGAGGTCTAGCGGTGGGGAGAGGCCTAGCGGTGGGGAGAGGCCTAGCGGGGGAGAGGCCTAGCGGTAGGGAGAGGCCTAGCGGTGGGGAGAGGCCTAGCGGGGGAGAGGTCTAGTGGTGGGGAGAGGCCTAGCGGCGGGGGGAGGCCTAGCGGGAGAGGCCTAGCGGGAGAGGCCTAGTGGGGGGGAGAGGCCTAGCGGTGGGGGGAGAGGCCTAGCGGTGGGGAGAGGCCTAGCGGAGGCCTAGGGGAGGCCTAGGGGATATCCTAGTGATGGCTGGGAGTAAAATACCGGGGATATGAGCGTAAACCCTGAGGCAGCTAAAGTTTTAACACGGTTAAATAACATCTTTACAATGAGTTTTTATTTCAAGCTTTCATCACTGCAGGGATTCATAGTCTTGGTTCTTTGGGTTAAAGTCACCACCACGTAGAAGGGAAACAATAAAATAATAAAAATATAAAACAATAAAATTATTATTCTTGGTTCTTTGGGTTAAAGTCACCACCACGTAGAAGGGAAACAATAAAATATTAAAAATATAAAACAATAAAATTATTATTCTTGGTTCTTTGGGGTAAAGTCACCACCACGTAGAAGGGAAATTATAAAAATATAAAAATATAAAACAATAAAATTATTATTCTTGGTTCTTTGTGTAAAGTCACCGCCACGTAGAAGGGAAACAATAAAATAATAAAAATATAAAACAATAAAGTTATTATTCTTGGTTCTTTGGGGAACGTCACCGCCATGTAGAAGGGAAACAATAAAATAATAAAAATATAAAACAATAAAATTATTATTCTTGGTTCTTTGGGTAAAGTCACCACCACGTAGAAGGGGAACAATAAAATAATAAAAATATAAAACAATAAAATAATTATTCTTGGTTCTTTGGGGGTGTAAAGTCACCACCACGTAGAAGGGAAACAATAAAATAATAAAAATATAAACCAATAAAATTATTATTCTTGGTTCTTTGAGTAAAGTCACCACCACGTAGATAGGGAAACAATAAAATAATAAAAATATAAAACAATAAAATTATTATTCTTGGTTCTTTGGGTAAAGTCACCACCACGTAGAATGGAAAAAATAAAATAATAAAAATATAAAACAATAAAATTATTATTCTTGGTTCTTTGGGTAAAGTCACCACCACGTAGAAGGGAAACAATTAAATAATAAAAATATAAAACAATAAAATTATTATTCTTGGTTCTTTGGGTAAAGTCACCACCACGTAGAAGGGAAATAATAAAATATAAAACAATACAATTATTATTTTTGGTTCTTTGGGTTAAAGTCACCGCCACGTAGAAGGGAAACAATAAAATAATAAAAATATAAAACAATAAAATTATTATTCTTGGTTCTTTGGGGTAAAGTCACCACCACGTAGAAGGGAAACAATAAAATAATAAGATTATAAAACAATAAAATTCTCACTGCAACAAAAGCAATCATCATCAGCTGTGAAACCCACAGCAAGAAAATTTGAAACACGGAGACAATTTCAACCGAGAAGATGGATTCTGGCTTAGCAATGATTGGAAGGATTTGATAAACCATTTCGGGTCTTAATTGATTTCAATTTCGATTTGCAGTGAGCCCTTACAGTGACCCCTTACAGTGACCCAGCTTTCTTACAGTGACCCCTTACAGTGAGCTCCCTTACGGTGACCCCTTACAGTGACCCCTTACAGTGACCCAGCTCTCTTACAGTGACCCCTTAGTGACCCCTTACAGTGACCCCTTACAGTGACCCCTTAGTGACCCCTTACAGTGACCCCTCACAGTGACCCCTTAGTGACCCCTTACAGTGACCCCTTACAGTGACCCCTTAGTGACCCCTTACAGTGACCCCTCACAGTGACCCCTTAGTGACCCCTTACAGTGACCCCTCACAGTGACCCCTTAGTGACCCCTTACAGTGACCCCTTAGTGACCCCTTACAGTGACCCCTCACAGTGACTGCTTAGTGACCCCTTACAGTGACCCCTTACAGTGACCCCTTAGTGACCCCTTACAGCGACCCCTCACAGTGACCCCTTAGTGACCCCTTACAGTGACCCCTTACAGTGACCCCTTAGTGACCCCTTACAGTGACCCCTTACAGTGACCCCTCACAGTGACCCCTTAGTGACCCCTTACAGTGACCCCTTAGTGACCCCTTACAGTGACCCCTCACAGTGACCCCTTAGTGACCCCTTACAGTGACCCCTTACAGTGACCCCTCACAGTGACCCCTTAGTGACCCCTTACAGTGACCCCTTACAGTGACCCCTTAGTGACCCCTTACAGTGACCCCTCACAGTGACCCCTTACAGTGACCCCTCACAGTGACCCCTTAGTGACCCCTTACAGTGACCCCTTAGTGACCCCTTACAGTGACCCAGCTCTCTTACAGTGACCCCTTACAGTGACCCAGCTCCCTTACAGTGAGCCAGCTCCCTTACAGTGACCCCTTACAGTGACCCCTTAGTGAACAAGCTCTCTTACAGTGACGCCTTACAGTGACCCCTTACAGTGACCCAGCTCTCTTACAGTGACCCCTTACAGTGACCCCTCACAGTGACCCCTTACAGTGAGCGAGCTCCCTTACAGTGACCCCAGCTCCCTTACGGTGACCCCTTACAGTGACCCTTTACAGTGACCCCTCACAGTGACCCCTTACAGTGAGCAAGCTCCCTTACAGTGACCCCTTACAGTGACCCCAGCTCCCTTACAGTGACCCAGCTCCCTTACAGTGACCCCTTACAGTGACCCCTTACAGTTAGCCCTCACAGTGACCCCTTACAGTGAGCGAGCTCCCTTACAGTGACCCCTTACAGTGACCCCAGCTCCCTTACGGTGACCCCTTACAGTGACCCCTTACAGTGACCCAGCTCTCTTACAGTGACCCTTTACAGTGACCCCTTACAGTGACCCCAGCTCCCTTACAGTGACCCAGCTCCCTTACAGTGACCCCTTACAGTGACCCCTCACAGTGACCCCTTACAGTGACCCCTCACAGTGACCCCTCACAGTGACCCCTTACAGTGACCCCAGCTCCCTTACAGTGACCCAGCTCTCTTACAGTGACCCCTTACAGTGAGCCAGCTCCCTTACAGTGACCCCTTACAGTGACCCAGCTCCCTTACAGTGACCCCTTACAGTGACCCCTTACAGTGACCCAGCTCCCTTACAGTGAACAAGCTCCCTTACAGTGACCCCTTACAGTGACCCCTCACAGTGACCCCTTACAGTGACCCCTCACAGTGACCCCTCACAGTGACCCCTTACAGTGACCCCAGCTCCCTTACAGTGACCCAGCTCCCTTACAGTGACCCAGCTCTCTTACAGTGACCCCTTACAGTGAGCCAGCTCCCTTACAGTGACCCCTTACAGTGACCCAGCTCCCTTACAGTGACCCCTTACAGTGACCCCTTACAGTGACCCAGCTCCCTTACAGTGAACAAGCTCCCTTACAGTGACCCCTTACAGTGACATGCAAATGTGATCTCTAGCCCCGCCCACTTAGCTCATGGCCCTTAGGCTACGGTGAAACTTTGATACCGGTAGGAAGCTCCTGGTTACTACAGAACCAGCAGCACCATCACCAGCACCACCAGCACCACCATCACCACCATCACCATCATCACCACCAGCACCATCACCACCATCACCACCACCAGCACCATCACCACCATCACCACCACCACCACCATCACCACCATCACCACCATCACCACCACCATCACTACCATCACCACCATCACCACCACCATCACCACCATCATCACCACCACCATCACCACCATCACCACCACCATCACCACCACCATCACCACCACCATCACCACCACCCTCACCATCACCACCATCACCACCACCACCACACCACCACTACACCACCACAACCACCATCACCATCACCACCAGAACCATCACCATCATCACCACCACCATCACCACCATCACAACCACCACCATCACCACCATCACCACCACCATCACCACCACCATCACCACCACCATCACCACCATCACCACCACCCTCACCATCACCACCATCACCACCATCACCACACCACCACTACACCACCACCACCACTACACCACCACAACCACCATCACCACCACCATCACCACCAGAACCACCACCATCACCACCACCATCACCACAACCACCACCTTCACCACCAGAACCACCATCACCACCACCATCACCACCACCATCACCACCATCACCACCACCACCATCACCACCATCACCACCACCACCATCACCACCATCACCATCACCACCATCACCACCATCACCACCACCAGCACCATCACCACCATCACCACCACCAGCACCATCACCACCATCACCACCACCAGCACCATCACCACCATCACCACCACCATCACCACCACCAGCACCATCACCACCATCACCACCACCATCACCACCATCATCACCACCACCATCACCACCATCACCACCACCATCACCACCATCATCACCACCACCATCACCACCATCACAACCACCACCATCACCACCACCATCACCACCACCACCATCACCATCACCACCACCCTCACCATCACCACCATCACCACCATCACCACACCACCACTACACCACCACCACCACTACACCACCACAACCACCATCACCACCACCATCACCACCAGAACCATCACCACCACCATCACCATCATCACCACCATCACCACCATCACAACCACCACCATCACCACCACCATCACCACTACCACCATCATCACCACCAGCACCACCATCACCACCATCACCACCATCACCACCATCATCACCACCATCACTATCATCAGCATCACCACTACCATCACCACCAGAACCACCACCATCACCACCACCATCACCACAACCACCACCTTCACCACCAGAACCACCATCACCACCACCATCACCAGCACCACCACCATCACCACCATCACCACCAGCACCATCATCACCACCACCACCAGCACACACGGGTTATTATTGTTGTTGTGTCTGTCCGTCTGTCGTACATCCAAACATGGGAGGGGAGGGGCTGGGTGGGGGTGGGAGGGGCTGGGTGGGGAGTGGGAGGGGCTGGGTGGGGGTGGGAGGGGCTGGGTGGGAGTGGGAGGGGCTGGGTGGGAGTGGGAGGGGCTGGGTGAGGAGTGGGAGGGGCTGGGTGGGAGTGGGAGGGGCTGGGTGGGAGTGGGAGGGGCTGGGTGGGAGTGGGAGGGGCTGGGTGGGAGTGGGAGTGGGAGGGGCTGGGTGAGGAGTGGGAGGGGCTGGGTGGGAGTGGGAGGGGCTGGGTGGGGGGTGGGAGGGGCTGGGTGGGGGTGGGAGGGGCTGGGTGTGTAGGGGCTGGTCACCCCGTGGTGCCCCCCGTTATAAAAGTCAACGTTTCACCAACTCACTCCGGCTTGTGCCCACCCTCACAGTCGGGCACATTGGTGCTGAACACACCACGTGGTGCTCAACACACCACCACGTGGTGCTGAACACACCACCACGTGGTGCTCAACACACCACCACGTGGTGCTCAACACACCACCACGTGGTGCTCAACACACCACCACGTGGTGCTGAACACACCATCACGTGGTGCTCAACACACCACCACGTGGTGCTCAACACACCACCACGTGGTGCTCAACACACCACCACGTGGTGCTGAACACACCATCACGTGGTGCTCAACACACCACCACGTGGTGCTCAACACACCATCACGTGGTGCTCAACACACCATCACGTGGTGCTCAACACACCACCACGTGGTGCTCAACACACCACCACGTGGTGCTCAACACACCACCACGTGGTGCTCAACACACCACCACGTGGTGCTCAACACACCATCACGTGGTGCTCAACACACCACCACGTGGTGCTCAACACACCATCACGTGGTGCTCAACACACCACCACGTGGTGCTCAACACACCATCACGTGGTGCTCAACACACCATCACGTGGTGCTCAACACACCACCACGTGGTGCTCAACACACCACCACGTGGTGCTCAACACACCACCACGTGGTGCTCAACACACCACGTGGTGCTCAACACACCACCACGTGGTGCCGCCGTTGATGACCCTGGCCATTGACAGAGCAACCCGACGTTCCGACCAGCCCCCTTCCGCAGGAGGATGTGTTTACATCACTGCCTCGACAGCTCTCCCGATATATTTTTATTTTTTTCACCTGATGACAATTGTTTGTGTTGCGATCGAAACGTCGTGATGTATTTATTAAGACCCCAATAATACTTTACTATACACTAATACTAGAGACACTGCTATACACTGTACTATGTACACACTCACCCACTCGCCCACCCACCCACTCACTCACCCACTCACTCACCCACCCACTCACCCACCCACCCACTCACTCACCCACCCACTCACCCACTCACTCACCCACTCACCCACCCACTCACCCACCCAACCACTCACCCACCTACCCACTCACCCACTCACTCACCCACCCACTCACTCACCCACCCACTCACCCACCCACTCACCCACCCACCCACTCACCCACCTACCTACCCACCCACTTGCCCATCCACCCACTCACCGACCCACCCACTCACTCACCCACCTACCCACTCAACCACCAAATCACTCACCCACCCACCTACCTACCCACCCACTCACCCACCCACTCACTCACCTACCCAACCACTCACCCACCCACTAACTCACCGACCCACCCACTCACCCACCCACTCATCCACTCACTCACCCACGCACTCACCCACCCACCCACTCTTTCACCCACTCACTCACCCACTCACTCACCCACTCACCCACCCACCCCACTAGGCCACGTGACAACCCTAGTCCAGAGACGATGACGTCGGCCGCTCGTGACGCGAGCGGGGGGCGGAACGGTCGAGACGACGACCGGAAGCTTCTTTGTGACGTCATCGCACACCCTCCCCGTGACGCGCACGTGCCGAGCCAACCAATCGGCGGGCGTCATCCACCCACCCACCCCTGTTCAGTTTTCATAAACTTCCGGCATCTATAAGAGACAGAAGCACACAGACACAGACAAAGGTGGCCCCAGGTAGCCTCTAGCGGGGCTGTAGGGGCAAGTGCAGTCACACAGACACAGACAAAGCTCCCCCAGGTAGCCTCTAGCAGGGCTGTAGGGGCAAGTGCAGTTACACAGACACAGACAAAGCTCCCCCAGGTCGCCTCTAGCAGGGCTGTAGGGGCAAGTGCAGTTACACAGACACAGACAAAGCTCCCCCAGGTAGCCTATAGCAGGGCTGTAGGGGCAAGTGCAGTCACACAGACAAAGGTGACCCCAGGTAGCCTCTAGTAGGGCTGTAGGGGCAAGTGCAGTCACACAGACACAGACAAAGGTGACCCCAGGTAGCCTCTAGCAGGGCTGTAGGGGCAAGTGCAGTCACACAGACAAAGCTCCCCCAGGTAGCCTCTAGTAGGGGCAAGTGCAGTCAAACAGACACAGACAAAGCTCCCCCAGGTAGCCTCTAGCAGGGCTGTAGGGGCAAGTGCAGTTACACAGACACAGACAAAGCTACCCCAGGTAGCCTCAAGCAGGGCTGTAGGGGCAAGTGCAGTCACACAGACAAAGCTCCCCCAGGTAGCCTCTAGCTGGGCTGTAGGGGCAAGTGCAGTTACACAGACAAAGACAAAGGTGACCCCAGGTAGCCTCTAGCAGGGCTGTAGGGGCAAGTGCAGTTACACAGACACAGACAAAGCTCCCCCGGGTAGCCTCTAGCAGGGCTGTAGGGGCAAGTGCAGTCACACAGACACAGACAAAGCTACCCCAGGTAGCCTCTAGCAGGGCTAGAGGCTACCTGGGGGAGCTTTGTCTTTGTTACCTTACAAAGCGTGGAACAATCTCCCCAAACCCTTCCCCCCTAAATCCCCCCAAGCCCCTCCCCCCAAGCCCCTCCCCCCCAAGCCCCACCCCCACAGCCCCTCCCCACCCATCCGCCCAGCCCCTCCCCCCCAAGCCCCTCCCTCCCCAGCCCCCATCCCCTCCTCCCCCCAACAGCCTATCACCCCCAAGCCCCTCAACCCCAAGCTCCTCCCCTTCAAGCCCCTCCCCCTTCAAGCCCCTCCCCCTTCAAGCCCCTCCGCCCTCCAAGCCCCTCCCCCTTCAAGCCCCCTCCTCATCAAGCCCCTCCCCCTGCATAAGCCCCTCCCCCTCAAGCCCCCTCACCTTCAAGCCCCTCCCCCTGCATGAGCCCCTCCCCCTGCATAAGCCCCTCCCCCTACATAAGCCCCTCCCCCTGCATAAGCCCCTCACCCCCAAGACCCCCTCCTCATCAAACCCCTCCCCCTGCATAAGCCCCTCCCCCTCAAGCCCCTCTCACCTTCAAGCCCCTCCCCCCTACATAAGCCCCTCCCCCTCAAGCCCCTCTCACCTTCAAGCCCCTCCCCCTGCATGAGCCCCTCCCCCTGCATAAGCCCCTCCCCCTACATAAGCCCCTCCCCCTGCATAAGCCCCTCCCCCTGCATAAGCCCCTCACCCCCAAGCCCCCCTCCTCATCAAGCCCCTCCCCCTGCATAAGCCCCTCCCCCTCAAGCCCCTCTCACCTTCAAGCCCCTCCCCCTGCATAAGCCCCTCCCCCTCAAGCCCCTCTCACCTTCAAGCCCCTCCCCCCTACATAAAGCCCCTCCCCCTGCATAAGCCCCTCACCCCCAAGCCCCCCTCCTCATCAAGCCCCTCCCCCTGCATAAGCCCCTCCCCCTCAAGCCCCTCTCACCTTCAAGCCCCTCCCCCCTACATAAGCCCCTCCCCCCTACATAAGCCCCTCCCCCTCAAGCCCCTCTCACCTTCAAGCCCCTCCCCCTGCATGAGCCCCTCCCCCTGCATAAGCCCCTCCCCCCTACATAAGCCCCTCCCCCTGCATAAGCCCCTCCCCCCTACATAAGCCCCTCCCCCTGCATAAGCCCCTCCCCCCTACATAAGCCCCTCCCCCTGCATGAGCCCCTCCCCCTGCATAAGCCCCTCCCCCTCAAGCCCCTCCCCCTTTAAGCCCCTCCATCCCCTATCCCCTCCTCCCCCCAAGCCCCCTCACCCCCAAGCCCCCCTCCTCATCAAGCCCCTCCCCCTGCATAAGCCCCTCCCCCTCAAGCCCCTCTCACCTTCAAGCCCCTCCCCCCTACATAAGCCCCTCCCCCTGCATAAGCCCCTCCCCCACCCCTCCCGTACCTGGCAGTCTCCACCGTTGACGTCTCCCGTGCCCTGCCGGAGCCCGCGGAGACCCCCGGCGCGCTGAGCCCTCCAGCCTGGCCCGGGCTCCACATTGGGGCCGCCTCTCAGGCAAGGGCCGGGGTCGAGGCTCGGTCCGTGTGTAGGCCTCGGGCTCCCCTCTCGCTCCGCTAAGCCCTCCACCTCCCCCTCCCCTCCCTCCTCCTGTCCGACGTTTCGGGACAGGTTCTCGTACTCGTCCATGGAGTCGTAGGGGGAGGAGAGGCGCTGATTGGTCTCGCTGTACGTGGACGGGCACACAGGTAAAGGTAAAGGTCCCCCCAGGTAGCCTCTAGCAGGGCTGTAGGGGCAAGTGCAGTCACACAGACACAGACAAAGCTCCCCCAGGTAGCCTCTAGCAGGGCTGTAGGGTAAAGTGCAGTCACACAGACACAGACAAAGCTCCCCCAGGTAGCCTCTAGCAGGGCTGTAGGGTAAAGTGCAGTTACATTCTGTGTGTGTGTGGGGAGCGGTGGTGCAGTGGTTAGAACACCACCACCACCCTCACCACCACCACCATCACCTCCACCCTCACCACCACCACCACCATCACCACCACCACCATCACCACCACCACCATCACCACCACCACCACCCCCACCCCCACCACCATCACCACCATCACCACCACCACCTCCTCACCGTATTGCGAGAGACCTGACCGCGTGCCTCTTCTGCTCGAGCTGTAGGCAACGCCACGATCCCAGGGCCATCAGCAGGAGGATCAGCAGCAGCAGGGAGACTCCTCCCCCCACCAAAAGGGCCCACAGAGACGCCTCGGCTGGGACAGCTGCTGTGGTGGGTGGGGCTGAGTGGGTGGGTGGGTGGGTGGCTGAGTGGGTGGGTGAGTGAGTGGGTGGGTGGGTGGGTGATTGGGTCATCAGGGGTCCCGGTCATTCACCCACCCACTCACCCACTCATTCACCCACCCACTCACTCACCCACTCACCCACTCACCCACCCACTCACCCACTCACCCACCCACTCACCCACCCACTCACTCACCCACTCACTCACCCACTCACTCACCCACTCACCCACTCACTCACCCACCCACCCACCCACTCACCCACTCACTCACTCACCCACCCACGCACCCACCCACTCACCCACCCACTCACCCACCCACTCACTCACTCACCCACCCACTCACCCACTCACCCACTCACCCACTCACCCACCCACTCACCCACCCACTCACCCACTCACCCACTCACTCACCCACTCACTCACTCACCCACTCACTCACTCACCCACTCACCCACCCACCCACTCACCCACCCACTCACCCACGCACTCACCCACCCACTCACCCACTCACCCACCCACTCACTCACTCACCCACCCACTCACCCACTCACCCACCCACTCACCCACCCACCCACCCACTCACCCACCCACTCACCCACCCACTCACTCACCCACTCACCCACCCACTCACTCACCCACTCACCCACCCACTCACTCACCCACTCACCCACCCACTCACTCACCCATTCACCCACTCACCCACTCACCCACCCATTCACCCACTCACCCACCCACTCACTCACCCACTCACTCACCCACTCACCCACCCACTCACTCACCCACTCACTCACCCACTCACCCACCCACTCACCCACCCACTCACTCACCCACTCACCCACCCACTCACTCACCCACTCACCCACCCACTCACTCACCCACTCACCCACCCACTCACTCACCCACTCACCCACCCATTCACCCACTCACCCACTCACCCACCCACCCACTCACTCACTCACCCACTCACTCACCCACTCACTCACCCACTCACCCACTCACTTACCCACTCACTCACTCACCCACTCACCCACTCACCCACTCACTCACCCACTCACTCACCCATCCACCCACTCACTCACCCATCCACCCACTCACCCACTCACCCACTCACCCACTCACCCAACCACCCACTCACCCACCCACTCACCCTGCGTCGTCCTCGCTCCGTCCACCAGCTGCACCCGGTACCGGTAGAGACATCGAGCGGTCTGCCCTCGCACCTCGCACTCGTAGATGCCCGTGCTGCTGCTGTTTACCCACCCCAGGCGGATACTCCCGTCGCCCTCAGCCAGGTCGCCCACGAACTCGAGGTTGAGATTGGCAGGCGGTGCATTGATGGTTCGTGTGGAGTAGAGAATCTGGGGAGGGAGGGTGTGGTGGTGAGTCTCTGTGGGTGGTGAGTCTCTGTGGGTGGTGAGTCTCTGTGGGTGGTGAGTCTGTGTGGTGAGTCTGTGTGGGTGGTGAGTCTGTGTGGGTGGTGAGTCTGTGTGGGTGGTGAGTCTGTGTGGTGAGTCTGTGGGTCTCTGTGAGTCTCTGTGTGGGTGTCTGTGTGGTGGTGAGTCTCTGTGGGTGGTGAGTCTCTGTGGGTGGTGAGTCTCTGTGGGTGGTGAGTCTCTGTGGGTGGTGAGTCTGTGTGGTGAGTCTGTGGGTCTCTGTGAGTCTCTGTGTGGGTGTCTGTGTGGTGGTGAGTCTCTGTGGGTGGTGAGTCTGTGGGTGGTGAGTCTCTGTGGGTGGTGAGTCTCTGTGGGTGGTGAGTCTGTGCGTCTCTGTGGGTGGTGAGTCTGTGTGAGTCTCTGTGTGGTGGTGAATCTCTGTGTGAGTGTCTCTGTGGGTGGTGAGTCTCTGTGGGTGGTGAGTCTGTGTGGTGAGTCTGTGGGTCTCTGTGAGTCTCTGTGTGGGTGTCTGTGTGGTGGTGAGTCTCTGTGGGTGGTGAGTCTGTGGGTGGTGAGTCTCTGTGGGTGGTGAGTCTGTGGGTGGTGAGTCTCTGTGGGTGGTGAGTCTCTGTGGGTGGTGAGTCTGTGGGTGGTGAGTCTCTGTGGGTGGTGAGTCTCTGTGGGTGGTGAGTCTGTGCATCTCTGTGGGTGGTGAGTCTGTGTGTGGTGGTGAGTCTCTGTGGGTGGTGAGTCTCTGTGGGTGGTGAGTCTGTGGGTGGTGAGTCTCTGTGGGTGGTGAGTCTCTGTGGGTGGTGAGTCTCTGTGGGTGGTGAGTCTCTGTGGGTGGTGAGTCTGTGGGTGGTGAGTCTCTGTGGGTGGTGAGTCTCTGTGGGTGGTGAGTCTCTGTGTGGTGGTGAGTCTCTGTGGGTGGTGAGTCTCTGTGGGTCTCTGTGTGGTGGTGAGTCTGTGGGTGTCTGTGTGGTGAGTCTCTGTGGGTGGTGAGTCTGTGTGGGTGGTGAGTCTCTGTGGGTGGTGAGTCTGTGGGTGGTGAGTCTCTGTGGGTGGTGAGTCTCTGTGGGTGGTGAGTCTGTGCGTCTCTGTGGGTGGTGAGTCTGTGTGTGGTGGTGAGTCTCTGTGGGTGGTGAGTCTCTGTGGGTGGTGAGTCTGTGGGTGGTGAGTCTCTGTGGGTGGTGAGTCTCTGTGGGTGGTGAGTCTCTGTGGGTGGTGAGTCTCTGTGGGTGGTGAGTCTCTGTGGGTGGTGAGTCTGTGGGTGGTGAGTCTCTGTGGGTGGTGAGTCTCTGTGGGTGGTGAGTCTCTGTGAGTCTCTGTGAGTCTCTGTGAGTCTCTGTGTGGGTGTCTGTGTGGTGGTGAGTCTCTGTGAGTCTCTGTATGGGTGTCTGTGTGGTGGTGAGTCTGTGTGAGTCTGTGTGGTGAGTCTGTGGGTCTCTGTGAGTCTCTGTGTGGGTGTCTGTGTGGTGGTGAGTCTCTGTGGGTGTCTGTGTGGTGGTGAGTCTGTGTGGGTCTCTGTGTGGTGGTGAGTCTCTGTGGGTGGTGAGTCTGTTTGGTGGTGAGTCTGTGTGAGTCTGTGTGGTGAGTCTGTGTGGTGGTGAATCTGTGTGAATCTCTGTGTGGTGGTGAGTCTCTGTGTGAGTGTCTGTGTGGTGGTGAGTCTGTGTGGTGGTGAGTCTGTGTGGGTCTCTGTGTGGTGGTGAGTCTGTGAGTCTCTGTGTGGTGGTGAGTCTGTGGGTGTCTGTGTGGTGGTGAGTCTGTGAGTCTCTGTGTGGTGGTGAGTCTGTGTGGGTCTCTGTGTGGTGGTGAGTCTGTGAGTCTCTGTGTGGTGGTGAGTCTGTGGGTGTCTGTGTGGTGAGTCTGTGGGTGGTGAGTCTCTGTGAGTCTCTGTGTGGTGGTGAGTCTGTGGGTCTCTGTGTGGTGAGTCTCTATGGGTCTCTATGGGTCTCTATGAATCTCTACGAGCCTCTCTACGGGTCTCTATAAGTCTCTATGAGTCTCTATGAGTCTCTATGAGTCTCTCTATGGGTCTCTATGAGTCTCTATGAGTCTCTCTATGAGTCTCTCTATGAGTCTCTATGAGTCTCTATGGGTCTCTATGAGTATCTCCATGAGTCTCTATGAATCTCTACGGGTCTCTATAAATCTCCATGAGTCTCTCTATGAATCTCTACGGGTCTCTATGAGTATCTCTATGAGTCTCTGTATGAATCTCTACGGGTCTCTATGAGTATCTCTATGAGTCTCTCTATGAATCTCTACGGGTCTCTATGAATCTCTACGGGTCTCTATGAGTATCTCTATGGGTCTCTATGAATCTCTATGAGTCTCTATGAATCTCTATGAGTCTCTATGAGTCTCTCTACGGGTCTCTATGAGTCTCTCTATGGGTCTCTATGAGTCTCTCTATGAATATCTATGAGTCTCTATGGGTCTCTATGAGTCTCTATGGGTCTCTATGAGTCTCTATGGGTCTCTATGAGTCTCTCTATGGGTCTCTATGGGTCTCTATGAGTCTCTATGGGTCTCTATGAGTCTCTCTATGGGTCTCTCTATGGGTCTCTATGAGTCTCTCTATGGGTCTCTCTATGGGTCTCTATGAGTCTCTATGGGTCTCTATGAGTCTCTCTATGGGTCTCTCTATGGGTCTCTATGAGTCTCTCTATGAGTCTCTATGAGTCTCCCTATGAATCTCTACGGGTCTCTCTGAGTCTCTCTATGAGTCTCTATGGGTCTCTATGGGTCTCTATGAATCTCTATGAGTCTCTATGAATCTCTACGGGTCTCTATGAATCTCTACGAGTCTCTATGAGTCTCTATGAATCTCTACGAGTCTCTCTATGAATCTCTACGGGTCTCTATGAATCTCTATGAATCTCTATGAGTATCTCTATGAGTCTCTCTATGAGTCTCTCTATGAGTATCTACGGGTCTCTATGAATCTCTATGAGTATCTCTACGAGTCTCTCTATGCATCTCTACGAGTCTCTCTATGAGTATCTCTACGAGTCTCTCTACGAGTCTCTCTACGGGTCTCTATGAGTATCTCCATGAGTCTCTCTATGAGTATCTCTATGAGTCTCTATGAGTCTCTCTACGAGTCTCTCTACGGGTCTCTATGAGTATCTCCATGAGTCTCTCTATGAGTATCTCTATGAATCTCTATGAGTATCTCTACGAGTCTCTCTGAATCTCTACGAGTCTCTCTATGAGTATCTCTCTGAGTCTCTCTATGAGTCTCTCTATGAGTCTCTGAGTCTCTCTATGAGTCTCTCTATGAATCTCTCTATGAGTCTCAATGAGTCTCTCTACGAGTCTCTCTACGGGTCTCTATGAGTATCTCCATGAGTCTCTCTATGAATCTCTCTATGAGTCTCTATGAGTCTCTCTCTGAGTCTCTCTACGGGTCTCTATGAGTATCTCTATGAGTCTCTCTATGAGTCTCTCTATGAGTCTCTCTACGGGTCTCTATGAGTCTCTCTATGAGTATCTCTATGAGTCTCTGAGTCTCTACGAGTCTCTCCATGAGTCTCTCTACGGGTCTCTATGAATCTCTATGAATCTCTACGGGTCTCTATGAGTCTCTCTATGAGTATCTCTATGAGTCTCTGAGTCTCTCTATGAGTCTCTCTACGAGTCTCTCTACGGGTCTCTATGAGTATCTCCATGAGTATCTATGAGTCTCTACGGGTCTCTATGAGTATCTCCATGAGTCTCTTTATGAGTCTCTCTACGGGTCTCTCTCTGAGTCTCTCTATGGGTCTCTATGAGTATCTCTATGAGTATCTCTACGAGTCTCTCTACGAGTCTCTCTACGGGTCTCTATGAGTATCTCCATGAGTCTCTCTATGAATCTCTCTCTGAGTCTCTCTATGAGTCTCTCTATGAATCTCTCTACGAGTCTCTCTACGAGTCTCTCTACGGGTCTCTATGAGTATCTCCATGAGTATCTATGAGTCTCTACGGGTCTCTATGAGTATCTCTATGAGTCTCTATGGGTCTCTATGGGTCTCTATGAGTCTCTCTATGAGTCTCTCTACGGGTCTCTATGAGTATCTCCATGAGTCTCTCTATGAGTCTCTCTACGGGTCTCTATGAGTATCTCCATGAGTCTCCGAGTCTCTCTACGAGTCTCTCTACGGGTCTCTATGAGTATCTCCACGAGTCTCTCTATGAGTCTCTCTATGAGTCTCTCTATGAGTATCTCTACGAGTCTCTCTACGAGTCTCTCTACGGGTCTCTATGAGTCTCTCTACGAGTCTCTCTACGAGTCCCTCTACGGGTCTCTATGAGTCTCTCTACGAGTCTCTCTACGGGTCTCTATGAGTATCTCTATGAATCTCTCTATGAGTCTCTATGAGTCTCTCTATAAGTCTCTACGAGTCTCTCCATGAGTCTCTCTATGAGTCTCTCTACGGGTCTCTATGAGTCTGTCTATGAGTATCTCTATGAGTCTCTGAGTCTCTACGAGCCTCTCCATGAGTCTCTCTACGGGTCTCTATGAATCTCTATGAATCTCTACGGGTCTCTATGAGTCTCTCTATGAGTATCTCTATGAGTCTCTGAGTCTCTCTATGAGTCTCTCTACGAGTCTCTGTACGGGTCTCTATGAGTATCTCCATGAGTATCTATGAGTCTCTACGGGTCTCTATGAGTATCTCCATGAGTCTCTCTATGAGTCTCTCTACGGGTCTCTCTCTGAGTCTCTCTACGGGTCTCTATGAGTATCTCTATGAGTATCTCTACGAGTCTCTCTACGAGTCTCTCTACGGGTCTCTATGAGTATCTCCATGAGTCTCTCTATGAATCTCTCTCTGAGTCTCTCTATGAGTCTCTCTATGAATCTCTCTACGAGTCTCTCTACGAGTCTCTCTACGGGTCTCTATGAGTATCTCCATGAGTCTCTCTACGAGTCTCTCTACGAGTCTCTCTACGGGTCTCTATGAGTATCTCCATGAGTCTCTGAGTCTCTCTACGAGTATCTCCACGAGTCTCTCTACGAGTCTCTCTACGGGTCTCTATGAGTATCTCCACGAGTCTCTCTACGAGTCTCTCTATGAGTGTCTCTATGAGTATCTCTACGAGTATCTCTACGAGTCTCTCTACGGGTCTCTATGAGTATCTCCATGAGTCTCCGAGTCTCTCTATGAATCTCTATGAGTCTCTCTGAGTCTCTCTACGGGTCTCTATGAGTCTCTCTATGAGTCTCTCTACGAGTCTCTCTACGGGTCTCTCTACGGGTCTCTATGAGTATTTCTATGAGTCTCTCTATGAATCTCTCTATGAATCTCTATGAGTCTCTCTACGAGTCTCTCTATGGGTCTCTATGAGTATCTCCATGAGTCTCTCTATGAGTCTCTCTATGAGTCTCTATATGAGTATCTCTACGAGTCTCTCTACGAGTCTCTCTACGGGTCTCTATGAGTATCTCTACGAGTCTCTCCATGAGTCTCTGTACGGGTCTCTATGAGTATCTCCATGAGTCTCTGTACGGGTCTCTATGAGTATCTCCATGAGTCTCTGAGTCTCTCTATGAGTGTCTCTACGAGTCTCTCTACGAGTCTCTCTACGGGTCTCTATGAGTATCTCCATGAGTCTCTGAGTCTCTCTACGAGTCTCTCTACGAGTCTCTCTACGGGTCTCGATGAGTATCTCCATGAGTCTCTGAGTCTCTCTACGAGTATCTCTACGAGTCTCTCTACGAGTATCTCTATGAGTATCTCTACGAGTCTCTCTACGGGTCTCTATGAGTATCTCCATGAGTCTCCGAGTCTCTCTACGAGTGTCTCTACGAGTCTCTCTACGAGTCTCTCTACGGGTCTCTATGAGTATCTCCATGAGTCTCTGAGTCTCTCTACGAGTCTCTCTACGAGTCTCTCTACGGGTCTCGATGAGTATCTCCATGAGTCTCTGAGTCTCTCTACGAGTATCTCTACGAGTATCTCTACGAGTCTCTCTACGGGTCTCTATGAGTATCTCCATGAGTCTCCGAGTCTCTCTACGAGTCTCTCTACGAGTATCTCTACGAGTATCTCTACGAGTCTCTCTACGAGTCTCTGTACGGGTCTCTATGAGTATCTCCATGAGTCTCCGAGTCTCTCACCGTGCGGCGGTGCTTCCCACCCACTGCCCTGTGGTACCAGCGCAGAGATTCGATGGCCGACCGCCCCAACGTGCAGTGGAGCAGTAGCTGAGAGTCTCCGCCCAGAGCCAGCGGGAGATCCACGGTCTCAGGTGGAGCCTCGCAGGGGGCTGAGGAAGTACACAGGGCAGTGGTTAGTCTGTGGGTGGGCAGTGGTGAGTCTATGGGTGGCAGTGGTTAGTCTATGGTGCAGTGTTGAGTCTATGGTGCAGTGTTGAGTCTATGGGCAGTGTTGAGTCTATGGTGCAGTGTTGAGTCTATGGGGCAGTGTTGAGTCTATGGGTGGCAGTGGTGAGGCTATGGGCAGTGGTGAGTCTATGGGTGGTAGTGTTGAGTCTATGGTGCAGTGTTGAGTCTATGGTGCAGTGTTGAGTCTATGGGTGGCAGTGTTGAGTCTATGGTGCAGTGTTGAGTCTATGGTGCAGTGTTGAGTCTATGGGTGGCAGTGGTGAGTCTAGGGGTGGCAGTGGTTAGTCTGTGGGTGGGCAGTGGTTAGTCTGTGGGTGGGCAGTGGTTAGTCTGTGGGTGGGCAGTGGTTAGTCTGTGGGTGGGCAGTGGTTAGTCTATGGGTGGCAGTGTTAAGTCTATGGTGCAGTGTTGAGTCTATGGTGCAGTGTTGAGTCTATGGTGCAGTGTTGAGTCTATGGTGCAGTGTTGAGTCTATGGGTAGTGTTGAGTCTATGGGTGGCAGTGTTGAGTCTATGGTGCAGTGGTGAGTCTATGGGTGGCAGTGTTGAGTCTATGGTGTAGTGTTGAGTCTATGGGTGGCAGTGTTGAGTCTATGGTGCAGTGTTGAGTCTATGGTGCAGTGTTGAGTCAATGGTGCAGTGTTGAGTCAATGGGTCTCAGTGTTGAGTCTATGGGCAGTGGTTAGTCTGTGGGTGGTAGTGTTGAGTCTATGGGGCAGTGGTGAGTCTATGGGTGGCAGTGGTGAGGCTATGGGTGGCAGTGTTGAGTCTATGGGTGGCAGTGCTGAGTCTATGGTGCAGTGTTGAGTCTATGGGCAGTGGTGAGTCTATGGTGCAGTGTTGAGTCTATGGTGCAGTGTTGAGTCTATGGGTGGCAGTGTTGAGTCTATGGTGCAGTGTTGAGTCTATGGTGCAGTGTTGAGTCTATGGGTAGTGGTGAGTCTATGGGTGGCAGTGTTGAGTCTATGGTGCAGTGTTGAGTCTATGGTGCAGTGTGGAGTCTATGGTGCAGTGTTGAGTCTATGGTGCAGTGTTGAGTCTATGGTGCAGTGTTGAGTCTATGGTGCAGTGTTGAGTCTATGGGCAGTGGTTAGTCTGTGGGTGCCAGTGTAGAGTCTATGGGTGGCAGTGTTGAGTCTATGGGTGGCAGTGGTGAGTCTATGGGTAGTGTTGAGTCTATGGGTGGCAGTGTTGAGTCTATGGTGCAGTGTTGAGTCTATGGTGCAGTGTTGAGTCTATGGGTGGCAGTGGTGAGTCTATGGGTGGCAGTGGTTAGTCTGTGGGTGGGCAGTGGTTAGTCTGTGGGTGGGCAGTGGTTAGTCTGTGGGTGGGCAGTGGTTAGTCTGTGGGTGGGCAGTGGTTAGTCTATGGGTGGCAGTGTTAAGTCTATGGTGCAGTGTTGAGTCTATGGTGCAGTGTTGAGTCTATGGTGCAGTGTTGAGTCTATGGTGCAGTGTTGAGTCTATGGGTAGTGTTGAGTCTATGGGTGGCAGTGTTGAGTCTATGGTGCAGTGGTGAGTCTATGGGTGGCAGTGTTGAGTCTATGGTGTAGTGTTGAGTCTATGGGTGGCAGTGTTGAGTCTATGGTGCAGTGTTGAGTCTATGGTGCAGTGTTGAGTCAATGGTGCAGTGTTGAGTCAATGGGTCTCAGTGTTGAGTCTATGGGCAGTGGTTAGTCTGTGGGTGGTAGTGTTGAGTCTATGGGGCAGTGGTGAGTCTATGGGTGGCAGTGGTGAGGCTATGGGTGGCAGTGTTGAGTCTATGGGTGGCAGTGCTGAGTCTATGGTGCAGTGTTGAGTCTATGGGCAGTGGTGAGTCTATGGTGCAGTGTTGAGTCTATGGTGCAGTGTTGAGTCTATGGGTGGCAGTGTTGAGTCTATGGTGCAGTGTTGAGTCTATGGTGCAGTGTTGAGTCTATGGGTAGTGGTGAGTCTATGGGTGGCAGTGTTGAGTCTATGGTGCAGTGTTGAGTCTATGGTGCAGTGTGGAGTCTATGGTGCAGTGTTGAGTCTATGGTGCAGTGTTGAGTCTATGGTGCAGTGTTGAGTCTATGGTGCAGTGTTGAGTCTATGGGCAGTGGTTAGTCTGTGGGTGCCAGTGTAGAGTCTATGGGTGGCAGTGTTGAGTCTATGGGTGGCAGTGGTGAGTCTATGGGTAGTGTTGAGTCTATGGGTGGCAGTGTTGAGTCTATGGTGCAGTGTTGAGTCTATGGGTGGCAGTGTTGAGTCTATGGGTGGCAGTGTTGAGTCTATGGGTGGCAGTGGTGAGTCTATGGGTAGTGTTGAGTCTATGGGTGGCAGTGTTGAGTCTATGGTGCAGTGTTGAGTCTATGGTGCAGTGTTGAGTCTATGGGCAGTGTTGAGTCTATGGGTGGCAGTGTTGAGTCTATGGGTCTCAGTGTTGAGTCTAAGGGTGGCAGTGTTGAGTCTATGGGCAGTGGTGAGTCTATGGGTCTCAGTGTTTAGTCTGTGGGTGGCAGTGTTGAGTCTATGGTGCAGTGTTGAGTCTATGGGTGGCAGTGTTGAGTCTATGGTGCAGTGTTGAGTCTATGGTGCAGTGTTGAGTCTATGGGTGGCAGTGTTGAGTCTATGGTGCAGTGTTGAGTCTATGGTGCAGTGTTGAGTCTATGGTGCAGTGTTGAGTCTATGGGTGGCAGTGTTGAGTCTATGGGTGGCAGTGTTGAGTCTATGGTGCAGTGTTGAGTCTATGGTGCAGTGTTGAGTCTATGGGCAGTGTTGAGTCTATGGTGCAGTGTTGAGTCTATGGTGCAGTGTTGAGTCTATGGTGCAGTGTTGAGTCTATGGTGCAGTGGTGAGTCTATGGGTGGCAGTGGTGAGTCTATGGGCAGTGTTGAGTCTATGGTGCAGTGTTGAATCTATGGGCCTCAGTGTTGAGTCTATGGTGCAGTGTTGAGTCTATGGGCAGTGGTGAGTCTGTGGGTGGCAGTGTTGAGTCTATGGGCAGTGTTGAGTCTATGGGTCTCAGTGGTGAGTCTATGGGCAGTGTTGAGTCTATGGTGCAGTGTTGAGTCTATGGGCAGTGTTGAGTCTATGGGGCAGTGTTGAGTCTATGGTGCAGTGTTGAGTCTATGGGCAGTGTTGAGTCTATGGTGCAGTGTTGAGTCTATGGGCAGTGTTGAGTCTATGGGTGGCAGTGTTGAGTCTATGGTGCAGTGTTGAGTCTATGGTGCAGTGTTGAGTCTATGGTGCAGTGTTGAGTCTATGGTGCAGTGTTGAGTCTATGGGCAGTGTTGAGTCTATGGGGCAGTGGTGAGTCTATGGGCAGTGGTGAGTCTATGGGTGGCAGTGTTGAGTCTATGGACAGTGCTGAGTCTATGGACAGTGCTGAGTCTATGGTGCAGTGTTGAGTCTATGGTGCAGTGTTGAGTCTATGGTGCAGTGTTGAGTCTATGGGCAGTGTTGAGTCTATGGTGCAGTGTTGAGTCTATGGTGCGGTGTTGAGTCTATGGTGCAGTGTTGAGTCTATGGTGCAGTGTTGAGTCTATGGTGCAGTGTTGAGTCTATGGGTGGCAGTGGTGAGTCTATGGTGCAGTGTTGAGTCTATGGGTGGCAGTGTTGAGTCTATGGTGCAGTGTTGAGTCTATGGGCAGTGGTTAGTCTGTGGGTGGCAGTGGTGAGTCTATGGGTGGCAGTGGTGAGTCTATGGGTCTCAGTGGTGAGTCTATGGTGCAGTGCTGAGTCTATGGTGCAGTGTTGAGTCTATGGGTGGCAGTGGTGAGTCTATGGGTGGCAGTGTTGAGTCTATGGTGCAATGTTGAGTCTATGGGCAGTGTTGAGTCTATGGGGCAGTGTTGAGTCTATGGTGCAGTGTTGAGTCTATGGGCAGTGTTGAGTCTATGGTGCAGTGTTGAGTCTATGGGCAGTGTTGAGTCTATGGGTGGCAGTGTTGAGTCTATGGTGCAGTGTTGAGTCTATGGTGCAGTGTTGAGTCTATGGTGCAGTGTTGAGTCTATGGTGCAGTGTTGAGTCTATGGGCAGTGTTGAGTCTATGGGGCAGTGGTGAGTCTATGGGCAGTGGTGAGTCTATGGGTGGCAGTGTTGAGTCTATGGACAGTGCTGAGTCTATGGACAGTGCTGAGTCTATGGTGCAGTGTTGAGTCTATGGTGCAGTGTTGAGTCTATGGGCAGTGTTGAGTCTATGGTGCAGTGTTGAGTCTATGGTGCGGTGTTGAGTCTATGGTGCAGTGTTGAGTCTATGGTGCAGTGTTGAGTCTATGGTGCAGTGTTGAGTCTATGGGTGGCAGTGGTGAGTCTATGGTGCAGTGTTGAGTCTATGGGTGGCAGTGTTGAGTCTATGGTGCAGTGTTGAGTCTATGGGCAGTGGTTAGTCTGTGGGTGGCAGTGGTGAGTCTATGGGTGGCAGTGGTGAGTCTATGGGTCTCAGTGGTGAGTCTATGGTGCAGTGCTGAGTCTATGGTGCAGTGTTGAGTCTATGGGTGGCAGTGGTGAGTCTATGGGTGGCAGTGTTGAGTCTATGGGTGGCAGTGTTGAGTCTATGGTGCAGTGTTGAGTCTATGGGCAGTGTTGAGTCTATGGGCAGTGTTGAGTCTATGGGCAGTGTTGAGTCTATGGTGCAGTGTTGAGTCTATGGTGCAGTGTTGAGTCTATGGGCCTCAGTGTTGAGTCTATGGGCAGTGTTGAGTCTATGGGCAGTGGTGAGTCTATGGGTCTCAGTGGTGAGTCTATGGCCAGTGCTGAGTCTATGGGCAGTGGTGAGTCTGTGGGTGGCAGTGTTGAGTCTATGGGCAGTGGTGAGTCTATGGTGCAGTGTTGAGTCTATGGTGCAGTGTTGAGTCTATGGGCAGTGTTGAGTCTATGGGCAGTGTTGAGTCTATGGGCAGTGTTGAGTCTATGGGTGGCAGTGTTGAGTCTATGGTGCAGTGTTGAGTCTATGGGCAGTGGTGAGTCTGTGGGTGGCAGTGTTGAGTCTATGGTGCAGTGTTGAGTCTATGGTGCAGTGTTGAGTCTATGGGCAGTGTTGAGTCTATGGGCAGTGTTGAGTCTATGGTGCAGTGTTGAGTCTATGGTGCAGTGTTGAGTCTATGGGCAGTGTTGAGTCTATAGGCAGTGCTGAGTCTATGGTGCAGTGTTGAGTCTATGGGCAGTGTTGAGTCTATGGGTCTCAGTGGTGAGTCTATGGGCAGTGTTGAGTCTATGGGTGGCAGTGGTGAGTCTATGGGTGGCAGTGTTGAGTCTATGGGCAGTGCTGAGTCTATGGGTGGCAGTGGTTGGTCTATGGTGCAGTGTTAAGTTTATGGGCAGTGGTGAGTCTATGGGCAGTGTTGAGTCTATGGGTGGCAGTGTTGAGTCTATGGTGCAGTGTTGAGTCTGTGGGCAGTGTTGAGTCTATGGGCAGTGTTGAGTCTATGGGCAGTGTTGAGTCTATGGTGCAGTGTTGAGTGTATGGGCAGTGTTGAGTCTATGGTGCAGTGTTGAGTCTATGGGCAGTGTTGAGTCTATGGGCAGTGTTGACTCTATGGGCAGTGCTGAGTCTATGGGTCTCAGTGTTGAGTCTGTGGGTCTCAGTGCTGATTCTATACCTGCAGCATTGTGAACAATCTTGCATCTGATGATTATCAACAGTGGCGCTATTAATAGTCACCCAGTCCCACCGTAACATTTACCACCTGGTAAGCAACTCTCCTTATCACCAATCCCGTGATGCTTCAAGCACGTCAGCCCAAACCACGCCACCTTGGAAATGGAATATCAGCTGCTGAGTTTGCCTCTGCTTCCAGGAAGGAGTGGAACAACCACAACCACCACCAGGTGGGATGGAAACACTTGGAGTGTGAGACGTTTTGTAGTGTTACACTCATACACACAGTCACTCATACTCACTCATAGTCATACACTCACACACTCAAACAGTCATACACTCACTCACTCATTCAGTCACACACTCACTCACATACTCACTCATACACTCACTCACTCATACAGTCACACACTCACACACTCAGTCATACACTCACTCACTCATACACTCACTCACTCATACACTCACTCACTCATACACTCACTCATACAGTCACACACTCATACACTCATACACTCACTCACACACTCACACACTCAGTCATACACTCACTCATACACTCACTCACCCACTCAGTCACTCACTCATACACTCACCCACTCACTCACTCAGTCATACACTCATACACTCACTCACTCACACACTCATACACTCACTCACTCATACACTCACTCACACACTCACTCACTCACACACTCACACACTCACTCACTCATACAGTCACACAATCATAGTCACTCATACACTCACTCACTCATACACTCACTCACTCATACACTCACTCATACACTCACTCACTCACACACTCACTCACTCAGTCAATCACTCACTCAGTCACACTCTCATGCACTCAGTCATACACTCAGTCACTCACTCATACACTCACTAACTCACTCACTCATACACTCACTGACTCACTCATACACTCACTCACTCATACACTCACTAACTCACTCACTCATACACTCACTCACTGAGTCACACACTCACTAACTCACTCACTCAGTCACTCACTCACACACTCACTCATCCACTCACTCACTGACTCACTCATACACTCACTCATTCATACACTCACAAATCTACTCACTCACTCATACAAAAAACAAAGATCCCCCATATAGCCTTAACAGACTGTAGGGGCAAGTGCTGTTAGCGAGCACCTATGAAGGCCGGAACGGTACACGAAGGGGTGGGTGGCCAGCACCACGCCCGACCGCCTTTGTCTCCCTAGTGGCGATGTTTGCACACCGCACCAGGTACTCATTTGAGGCTGAGTCGACCTAGGGGAGGCCCGGGACCGGTTCAGATAATCGTCACTGGTGTTGGCCGTGAGCGGGAATCGAACCCGGGTCGCCAGGTTCATAGCGCAGCTTAGCGCTAACCACTACACTACCGCTCCCCACTTACACACACAGTCACACTCACTCACACACTCAGTCACTCACTCACGCACTCACTCACACACTCACTCACACATACACTCATACACTCACTTATACACTCACTCACACATACACTCACACACTCATACACTCACACACATACTCAGTCACTCACACACTCACTCCTACACTCACTCACTCACACACTCCTACACTCACTCCTACACTCACTCACACACTCACACATTCCTACACTCACTCACTCACACACTCACACACTCACTCCTACACTCACTCACACACTCACTCCTACACTCACACATTCAGTCACTCACACACACACACTCACACACTCACTCACACACTCACTCCTACACTCACACACACACTCCTACACTCACTCACACACTCCTACACTCACTCACACACACACACACTCCTACACTCACACACCCACTCCTACACTCACTCACACACACACTCCTACACACACACACTCACTCCTACACTCACTCACACACTCAGTCACTCACACACTCACTCCTACACTCACTCACACACTCACACTCACTCACACTCAGTCACACAGTCACTCACTCACACACTCACTCCTACACTCACACACACACTCCTACACTCACACACACACACACTCCTACACTCACTCACACACTCCTACACTCACTCACACACACACACACACTCCTACACTCACACACTCACTCACACACACACTCCTACACACTCACTCACTCACTCCTACACTCACTCACACACTCAGTCACTCACACACTCACTCCTACACTCACTCACACACTCACACTCACTCACACACACACACTCAGTCACACACTCACACACTCACTCACACACTCACTCCTACACTCACACACACACTCCTACACTCACACACACACTCCTACACTCACTCACACACTCCTACACTCACTCACACACACACACACTCCTACACTCACACACTCACTCCTACACTCACTCACACACACACTCCTACACACTCACTCACTCACTCCTACACTCACTCACACACTCAGTCACTCACACACTCACTCCTACACTCACTCACACATACACTCACTCACACACACACACTCAGTCACACACTCACACACACACACACACTCCTACACTCACTCACACACACACTCCTACACACTCACTCACTCCTACACTCACACACTCAGTCACTCACACACTCACTCCTACACTCACACACACACTCCTACACTCACACACACACACTCCTACACTCACTCACACACTCCTACACTCACTCACACACACACACACTCCTACACTCACACACTCACTCACACACACACTCCTACACACTCACTCACTCACTCCTACACTCACTCACACACTCAGTCACTCACACACTCACTCCTACACTCACTCACACATACACTCACTCACACACACACACTCAGTCACACACTCACACACTCACACACACACTCAGTCACACACACTCCTACACTCACACACACACTCCTACACTCACTCACACACTCCTACACTCACTCACACACACACACACTCCTACACTCACACACTCACTCCTACACTCACTCACACACACACTCCTACACACTCACTCACTCACTCCTACACTCACTCACACACTCAGTCACTCACACACTCACTCCTACACTCACTCACACATACACTCACTCACACACACACACTCAGTCACACACTCACACACTCACTCACACACTCACTCCTACACTCTAAACTAAGATGTCAACAACTTAATAAGCTTGTGCCCCGGGGGGCCAGGCGTCTGTGACGTCTCCTGGCCAAACCCCAATTGGCGGAGCCAGGAGATTGAATCTCTACCCTCGGGGCTCCTCCAGAAACAACGAAAAGCCACTACGGGTGGCCACGTGGAATGTTCGAACGCTCACTGCGGAGGAGAGGCTGCCAATCCTCTGTCGGGAGCTGGACCGGTACCGCCTGGATCTCTGCGGCATTCAGGAGGTCCGGTGGACCGGCTCTGGCTCCTGCCACCATGAGGGGTGGACAGTCCTCTACTAGGGGCAGCAGACTGCCAAACAACAGGGTGTGGCTCTTCTTTTGAACAAAAGAATGAAGGGGGCGTGGGAGCATGGCGGTGAGTTGTGGGAAGCTGTAAGCCCCAGGCTACTTTGGGCTCGCCTTCCCATCAACCGGAGGCGAGGAATGGTGGTCGTGGTTACTTATGCCCCCACCGAAGACGAACATCCGTGGAGGGATGCAGGCAAAGCCGATGAGTCAGATGCCTTCTATGACCTCCTGTCACAGGTGCTGGCTAAAGTGGCCCCTCGGGATAGAGTCATCATGTTGGGTGACTTCAATGCCCGAGTTGGTCATGATACCGGCACCAGGTCTGGAGTGATTGGAGGGCATGGGCCAGATCAGCTCAATAACAACGGTAGGAGGCTGCTAGATTTTTGTGCAGCCCATGGGCTTGTAATTACCAACACGCTGTTCCAGCATTGGCACATCCACACAACATCATGGATGCATGCCGGGTCTAAGCAAGAACATCTGCTGGACTACATAGTGACGGACCAGCGGATGTGAGCCCATGTCCTTGACACCAGGACCTACCGTGGAGCTGATCTGCCCACTGACCATCGACTAGTCATCTGTAAGATGCACCTGCCATTCTTCCACTCCGGTGGTGGGTGTACACCCAGGACCCCATTCCAACCTAAAGTGGCCTGGTCTCAGTTATCTGATGAAAGTTGCAAGCAATAATTTCATCATCGCTTGCGGCTGGGATTGGCATCGTCCACGACTCCTCCTGATGTCGAGGGTAAATGGGCGAGGTTTAGGACTGTGACTCATGCAGCTGCAATGGCTGCTTTGGGTACGCGGTCCAGACCTCCCCAGACACCCTGGATGACAGAGGAGGTGTTCAGGATGGTTGAGAAAAAGCGACAGGCCCACTGTCATCGGCTACAGAATTCCACGTCAGAGAATGAGGAGGCTTACCGCAGCCTTTGCTCAGAGGTTCGGAGAGCCGTGAGGCGCTGCAAGGATGGGTGGTGGTCGCGGGTTGCTGAGGAGATGGAGTCTGCCTCAGTGGCCCGTGATCACAAATCTCTATTTAACTCCATCAAAAAAGTAACCTGCAGCGCCACACCTATTACCATCATTAGGGGAAAAAACGGTGATCCAATCTCCGACCCCCAGGAACAGGTTCGCAGATTTGCTGAGCATTTCTGTGAGGTCCTGGGGGAGGGAAAATCCCTCAACCTGGAAAACATCGTGGCACAAAGTGAGGATGACCCTGCTGAGGCTGCGGTGCCTCAAATATTGGAAGAAGTCACCCCCTGTGAGTGGCTGGTTGAGGAGCCATCTGTTGAGGAAGTATTGAAGGCGATCCGGAGTCTGAGACCAGGAAAGGCAGCGGGCAGAGATGATCTCCCAAGCGAAATGCTGAGGGAGGGTGGCGTTTGTGCACAGACTGTCCTATATGACATCATAACAACAGTCTGGACCACTGGACGGGTTCCGCAGGATTGGAAGGATGCCCTGGTGGTCCCCCTTTTTAAGAAGGGGGACCGCACAGACTGTAACAACTACAGGGGCATCTCACTCCTCAGTGTGCCGGGAAAGGTCCTGGCAAGGATTATTCAATATCGCCTTGCCAGGCACGCTGAGGAGAGGCTTGCGGAGCCCCAATGCGGTTTCAGGAAAGGGCGGTCCTGCACAGATGCCATATTTTCTGTCCGTCTGCTACAGCAGAGGTGTAGGGAATTCCAACAAGACCTACATCTCTGCTTTATTGACCTGGTCAAGGCCTATGATACCATCAGTAGGCCTGGGCTCTGGGTCGTTCTTCGTGCTTTTGGAGTACCTGACCCTCTGCTCACGATCATTAAGGACCTTCATGATGGTGAGCGGGCCCGGGTAAAACTACGTGGCCGGGAGTCAGAGCCATTCCCTGTACACCTTGGGGTGCGACAGGGATGTCCTCTGGCTCCCACATTATTTAACATCTATTTTGACCGCGTAGTTCGTGAAGCCTTTGATGGCTGTACCGGATAAATTTCCATCTGGTACAGATACAATTGGAGGCTGATCGATGCCCGGGTGCGGTCAAGGGATGGCTCCCTATTGCTCAACCACGTTATTATGTATGCTGATGATTTGGTAATAGCTGCTCAGTCAGAGGAGGAGTTGGAGACGCTGCTGCTGAGACTGGAGCGTGCCACTAAGAGATATGGGGCCTTACCATCAGCCCCACCAAAACTAAGCACCTGCCTGGGTATTCTGTACCATCGGACACTCCACCCCCACAACTCCCAATCGGTGATGGGGCAGTTGTGGAGAGAGTGGAGAGTTTCCCATACCTGGGCAGTGTGCTTATGACTGGCTCTAGTTTAACAGCAGAGGTCTCACTCCGAATCAGTCGGTGACGCTGATGGTCGTGGTGGTGGTGGTGATGGTGGTCGTGGTGGTGGTGATGTCGATGACGCTGGTGGTTGTGGCGGTGGTGATGGTGGTGGTGGTGATGGTGGTGGTGGTGGTGGTCGTGGTGGTGGTGGTGATGGTGGTGGTGATGGTGGTGGTGATGGTGGTGGTGGTCGTGGTGGTGGTGATGGTGGTGATGGTGGTGGTCGTGGTGGTGGTGGTGGTGATGGTGGTGGTGGTCGTGGTGGTGGTGATGGTCGTCGTGGTGGTGGTGATGGTGGTGGTGGTGGTGGTGGTGGTGATGATGGTGGTGGTGGTGATGGTGGTGGTGGTGATGGTGGTGGTGATGGTGGTGGTGATGGTGGTGGTGATGGTTGTGGCGGTGGTGGTGATGTCGGTGACTGAACGGATGGACAACTTCGCCCTCCGTTTCGCTGTTCCTCATCCCCACCCCATCTCACACTCGGATCGGCAAAGCGGACCGCCGGATATCCTTCGATGTCGGAGAGTAAAAATAAAACTCATCAGCATCATCATCACGCTGGATAATCGATGAGACGACCATAACTACTGCCAGCTGCTACGATTACCAAAACCACCACCAACACCATCACCGCTACCACCACCACCATCACCACCACCATCACCACCCTCACCACCACCACCACCACCACCACCCTCACCACCACCATCACCACCATCACCACCATCACCACCACCACCATCACCACCACCACCATCACCACCACCACCACCACCATCACCACCATCACCACCACCACCACCACGACCACCACCACCATCATCACCCTCACCACCATCACCACCACCATCACCACCATCACCACCATCACCACCATCACCACCATCATCACCACCACCATCACCACCACCACCATCACCACCACCACCATCACCACCACCACCACAACCACCCTCACCACCACCACCATCACCACCACCACCATCACCACCACCACCACCACCCTCACCACCATCACCATCATGACCATCACCACCACCACGACCACCACCACCACCAGCACCACCACCACCACCACCACGGGGTTTAACACGTACTCACCAGTGGTGGTGATGGTGGTGGTGATGGAGGTGGTGATGTGGAACAGCGTTGTTGCCGCTACTGCTGCTACTGCTGCCGCTGTTGCTGCTACCCCCATTGTCGAGACTCACCTCAGCCTCCCTCTCGTCCACACTCAGACGGACGGACGGTCGACCGAATAGACAGACAGGCGGACACACAGACAGACAGGCGGACAGACAGACAGGCGGGCAGGCGGACAGGCAGACAGACAGGCGGACAGGCAGACAGACAGGCGGACAAACAGACAGACGGACGGACAGACGGACGGAAGAACGGACGGACGGACAGACAGACAGACGGACAGGCGGACAGACGGACAGGCAGACAGACAGACAGACAGGCGGACAAACAGACAGACGGACGGACGGACAGACAGACGGACAGAGGAACAGGCAGACAGACAGGTGGACAGACGGACAGAGGAACAGACAGACAGACAGACGGACAGACAGACAGAAGAACGGACGGACAGGCGGACAGACAGGCGGACAGACGGACAGAGGAACAGGCAGACAGACAGGTGGACAGACAGACAGAAGGACGGACAGGCGGACAGACGGACAGGCAGACAGACAGGTGGACAGACGGACGGACAGACAGGCAGACAGACAGGTGGACAGACAGACGGACGGACAGACAGAGAGACGTACGACACCCTGTGTCTCTCTCTCTCTCTGTCTCTCTAAGCAGCTCCTTCGTCAAACCCCAACTCTCAAACCCTCAACCCCCCACAGCCCCCACCCACAACCCCCCACACAACCCCCCCCCCCCACAACCCCCCACCCACAACCCCCCACACCTTTCCAGGCGCACCCCACGGCCTACGTCACCACGACGTCACTCCAGCACCTCCCCCCCCGCCCACAACTCTTGCGGTGTCGATTTAAAACAATGAAAAAAAAAACCGTCACGTATACAAACGTTACTTTTATAAACGTTACTTTACTAAACGTCACTTTAATAAACGTTACGTGTATAAACGTTACTTTTTTTTATATAAACGTTACTTTCATAAACGTTACGTGTATAAACGTTACTTTTTAATATAAACGTTACTTTTATAAACGTTACTTTCATAAACGTTACGTGTATAAACGTTACTTTTTATATAAACGTTACTTTTATAAACGTTACTTCCATAAACGTTACGTGTATAAACGTTACTTTTTTTATATAAACGTTACTTTCATAAACGTTACGTGTATAAACGTTACTTTTTTATATAAACGTTACTTTTATAAACGTTACTTTCATAAAGTTACGTGTATAAACGTTACTTTTTTATATAAACGTTACTTTTATAAACGTTACTTTCATAAACGTTACGTGTATAAACGTTACTTTTTTATATAAACGTTACTTTTATAAATGTTACTTTCATAAACGTTACGTGTATAAACGTTACTTTTTATATAAACGTTACTTTTTTTTATAAACGTTACTTTCATAAACGTTACGTGTATAAACGTTACTTTTTTATATAAACGTTACTTTTATAAATGTTACTTTCATAAACGTTACGTGTATAAACGTTACTTTTTATATGAACGTTACTTTTATAAACGTTACTTTCATAAACGTTACGTGTATAAACGTTACTTTTTATATAAATGTTACTTTTATAAACGTTACTTTCATAAACGTTACGTGTATAAACGTTACTTTTTATAAACGTTACTTTTATAAACGTTACGTGTATAAACGTTACTTTTTATATAAACGTTACTTTTATAAACGTTACTTCCATAAACGTTACGTGTATAAACGTTACTTTTTTATATAAACGTTACTTTTATAAACGTTACTTTCATAAACGTTACGTGTATAAACGTTACTTTTTAATATAAACGTTACTTTTATAAACGTTACTTTCATAAACGGTACTTTTTTATATAAACGTTACTTTTAAAACCGTTACTTTCATAAACGCTACGTGTATAAACGTTACTTGTTTTATATAAACGTTACTTTTATAAACGTTACTTTTATAAACGTACCGTAACGTTTATAAACGTTTGTAAACGTACCGTTACTTTTATAAACGTTACTTTAATAAACGTTAGTTTAATAAACGTTACTTTTAAAAACGTTACTTTTATAAACGTTACTTTTATAAACGTACCGTAACGTTTATAAACGTTTGTAAACGTTACGTAATGTTTATAAGCGTTACTTTAATAAACGTTATTTTTTATATAAACGTTACTTTTACAAACGTTACTTTTTTGTATAAACGTTACTTTTACAAACTTTACTTTTATAAACGTTACTTTAATAAACGTTACTTTTACAAACTTTACTTTTATAAACGTTACTTTAATAAACTCAACGTTACGTTGTTAAACGTTGCGTTTAGAAACGTTACTTTGATAGACGTAACGTTTATAAACGTTCCATGTATAAACGTAACGTAACGTTACTTTTATAAACGTAACGTGACTTTTCTGAAAGTAACGTTACTTTTATAAACGTAACGTTACTTTTATAAACGTAACGTTGCCTTTATAAACGTAATGTTACTTTTATAAACGTACCGTGACTTTTATAAATGTAACGCGACTTTTATAAACGTAACGTTACTTTTATAAACGTAACGTGACCTTTATAAATGTAACGTGACCTTTATAAATGTAACGCTGCCTTTTATAAAAGTAACGTTACCTTTATAAAATTAACGCTTCCTTTTATAAAAGTAACGCTACTTTGATATATAAAATAACGTTACTTTTATAAACGTAACGTGACTTTTATGAACGTAACGTTGCCTTTCATAAAAGTAACGTTACCTTTAAAAAAGTAACGCTGTCTTTTATAAAAGTAACGTTGTTTTTCGTAACAGTAACGTTGCATTTCATAAAAGTTGCGTTACCTTTATAAAAGTAACGTCGCCTTTAGTAAAAGTAACGTTACCTTTGTAAAAGTAACGCTGCCTTTAAAAAAGTAACGTTGCCTTTCGTAAAAGTAATGTTACCTTTATAAAAGTAACGCTACCTTTATAAAAGTTGCGTTTCCTTTCGTAAAAGTAACGTTTCCTTTCATGAAAGTAACGTTGTCTTTATATAAGTAACGTTGCCTTTCGTAAAAGTAACTTTCAGGGGCTGTTTGTAGGAACACAACTTCAGCGAGGATTATTTTACGTCTTCAAACTTCTCGTGACGTGATCGAGTTCCGTTATCACTGGAGGCAGGAAAGCTTCAATCAACTCGACGTTGAAACATTTAGACCTCGGACTTTGGTAACGTGCAGGAAATTCTTATTGTGAAAGTCACATCAAGAGAAATAAATACAAATAGTGAGATAATAAATAGTGTAGTAGTGTATAGTGTAGTAGTGTATAGTGTAGTGTAGTAGTGTATAGTGTAGTAGTGTATAGTGTAGTAGTGTATAGTGTAGTGTAGTAGTGTATAGTGTAGTAGTGTATAGTGTAGTAGTGTATAGTGTAGTAGTGTATAGTGTAGTAGTGTATAGTGTAGTAGTGTATAGTGTAGTAGTGTATAGTGTAGTGTATAGTGTAGTAGTGTATAGTGTAGTAGTGTATAGTGTAGTAGTGTATAGTGTAGTAGTGTATAATGTAGTAGTGTATAGTGTAGTAGTGTATAGTGTAGTAGTGTATAGTGTAGTGTAGTAGTGTATAGTGTAGTAGTGTATAGTGTAGTAGTGTATAGTGTAGTAGTGTATAGTGTAGTGTATAATGTAGTAGTGTATAGTGTAGTAGTGCATAGTGTAGTGTAGTAGTGTATAGTGTAGTAGTGTATAGTGTAGTAGTGTATAGTGTAGTGTATAGTGTAGTAGTGTATAGTGTAGTAGTGTATAGTGTAGTGTAGTGTATAGTGTAGTGTAGTAGTGTATAGTGTAGTGTATAGTGTAGTAGTGTATAGTGTAGTAGTGCATAGTGTAGTGTAGTAGTGTATAGTGTAGTGTAGTAGTGTATAGTGTAGTAGTGTATAGTGCAGTAGTGTATAGTGTAGTGTAGTAGTGTATAGTGTAGTGTATAATGTAGTAGTGTATAGTGTAGTAGTGTAGTAGTGTATAGTGTAGTAGTGTATAGTGTAGTGTAGTAGTGTATAGTGTAGTAGTGTATAGTGTAGTAGTGTATAGTGTAGTAGTGCATAGTGTAGTGTATAGTGTAGTAGTGTATAGTGTAGTAGTGTATAGTGTAGTAGTGCATAGTGTAGTGTATAGTGTAGTAGTGTATAGTGTAGTGTAGTAGTGTATAGTGTAGTGTAGTAGTGTATAGTGTAGTGTAGTAGTGTATAGTGTAGTGTAGTAGTGTATAGTGTAGTGTAGTAGTGTATAGTGTAGTGTAGTAGTGTATAGTGTAGTAGTGTATAGTGTAGTAGTGTATAGTGTAGTGTAGTATTGTATAGTGTAGTGTATAATGTAGTAGTGTAGTAGTGTATAGTGTAGTGTATAGTGTAGTGTATAGTGTAGTGTAGTAGTGTATAGTGTAGTAGTGTATAGTGTAATAGTGTATAGTGTAGTAGTGTATAGTGTAGTGTATAGTGTAGTAGTGTATAGTGTAGTGTAGTAGTGTAAAGTGTAGTAGTGTATAGTGTAGTAGTGTATAGTGTAGTAGTGTATAGTGTAGTAGTGTATAGTGCATAGTGTAGTAGTGTATAGTGCATAGTGTAGTAGTGTATAGTGTAGTGTAGTAGTGTATAGCGTAGTGTAGTAGTGTATAGTGTAGTGTAGTAGTGTATAGTGTAGTAGTGTATAGTGTAGTAGTGTATAGTGTAGTAGTGTATAGTGTAGTGTAGTATTGTATAGTGTAGTGTATAATGTAGTAGTGTAGTAGTGTATAGTGTAGTAGTGTATAGTGTAGTGTATAGTGTAGTGTAGTAGTGTATAGTGTAGTAGTGTATAGTGTAGTAGTGTATAGTGTAGTAGTGTATAGTGTAGTGTATAGTGTAGTAGTGTATAGTGTAGTAGTGCATAGTGTAGTGTAGTAGTGTAAAGTGTAGTAGTGTATAGTGTAGTAGTGTATAGTGTAGTAGTGTATAGTGTAGTAGTGTATAGTGTAGTAGTGTATAGTGTAGTAGTGTATAGTGCATAGTGTAGTAGTGTATAGTGTAGTAGTGTATAGTGTAGTAGTGTATAGTGTAGTAGTGTATAGTGTAGTGTATAATGTAGTAGTGTATAGTGTAGTAGTGCATAGTGTAGTGTAGTAGTGTATAGTGTAGTAGTGTATAGTGTAGTGTATAGTGTAGTAGTGTATAGTGTATAGTGTAGTAGTGTATAGTGTAGTGTATAGTGTAGTGTAGTAGTGTATAGTGTCGTGTATAGTGTAGTAGTGTATAGTGTAGTAGTGCATAGTGTAGTGTAGTAGTGTATAGTGTAGTGTAGTAGTGTATAGTGTAGTAGTGTATAGTGCAGTAGTGTATAGTGTAGTGTAGTAGTGTATAGTGTAGTGTATAATGTAGTAGTGTATAGTGTAGTAGTGTAGTAGTGTATAGTGTAGTAGTGTATAGTGTAGTGTATAGTGTAGTGTAGTAGTGTATAGTGTAGTAGTGTATAGTGTAGTAGTGTATAGTGTAGTGTATAGTGTAGTAGTGTATAGTGTAGTAGTGTATAGTGTAGTAGTGCATAGTGTAGTGTATAGTGTAGTAGTGTATAGTGTAGTGTAGTAGTGTATAGTGTAGTGTAGTAGTGTAGTAGTGTATAGTGTAGTGTAGTAGTGTATAGTGTAGTGTAGTAGTGTATAGTGTAGTGTAGTAGTGTATAGTGTAGTGTAGTAGTGTATAGTGTAGTGTAGTAGTGTATAGTGTAGTGTAGTAGTGTATAGTGTAGTAGTGTATAGTGTAGTGTAGTATTGTATAGTGTAGTGTATAATGTAGTAGTGTAGTAGTGTATAGTGTAGTAGTGTATAGTGTAGTGTATAGTGTAGTGTAGTAGTGTATAGTGTAGTAGTGTATAGTGTAGTAGTGTATAGTGTAGTAGTGTATAGTGTAGTAGTGTATAGTGTAGTGTATAGTGTAGTAGTGTATAGTGTAGTAGTGCATAGTGTAGTGTAGTAGTGTAAAGTGTAGTAGTGTATAGTGTAGTAGTGTATAGTGTAGTAGTGTATAGTGCATAGTGTAGTAGTGTATAGTGCATAGTGTAGTAGTGTATAGTGTAGTGTAGTAGTGTATAGCGTAGTGTAGTAGTGTATAGTGTAGTGTAGTAGTGTATAGTGTAGTGTAGTAGTGTATAGTGTAGTAGTGTATAGTGTAGTAGTGTATAGTGTAGTGTAGTATTGTATAGTGTAGTGTATAATGTAGTAGTGTAGTAGTGTATAGTGTAGTAGTGTATAGTGTAGTGTATAGTGTAGTGTAGTAGTGTATAGTGTAGTAGTGTATAGTGTAGTAGTGTATAGTGTAGTAGTGTATAGTGTAGTAGTGTATAGTGTAGTAGTGCATAGTGTAGTGTAGTAGTGTAAAGTGTAGTAGTGTATAGTGTAGTAGTGTATAGTGTAGTAGTGTATAGTGTAGTAGTGTATAGTGTAGTAGTGTATAGTGTAGTAGTGTATAGTGCATAGTGTAGTAGTGTATAGTGTAGTGTAGTAGTGTATAGCGTAGTGTAGTAGTGTAGTAGTGTATAGTGTAGTGTAGTAGTGTATAGTGTAGTGTAGTAGTGTATAGTGTAGTAGTGTATAGTGTAGTAGTGCATAGTGTAGTGTAGTAGTGTATAGTGTAGTGTAGTAGTGTATAGTGTAGTAGTGTATAGTGTAGTAGTGTATAGTGTAGTGTAGTAGTGTATAGTGTAGTGTATAATGTAGTAGTGTATAGTGCAGTAGTGTATAGTGTAGTAGTGTATAGTGTAGTGTAGTAGTGTATAGTGTAGTGTATAATGTAGTAGTGTATAGTGTAGTAGTGTATAGTGTAGTGTTAGTAGTGTATAGTGTAGTGTTAGTAGTGTATAGTGTAGTAGTGTATAGTGTGTAGTGTATAGTGTAGTAGTGTGTAGTGTAGTGTATAGTGTAGTAGTGTATAGTGTAGTGTTAGTAGTGTATAGTGTAGTAGTGTATAGTGTAGTAGTGTATAGTGTAGTGTATAGTGTAGTAGTGTATAGGGTAGTAGTGTAGTAGTGTAGTAGTGCATAGTGTAGTGTAGTAGTGTAGTAGTGTATAGTGTAGTGTAGTAGTGTATAGTGTAGTGTAGTAGTGTATAGTGTAGTGTAGTAGTGTATAGTGTAGTAGTGCATAGTGTAGTGTAGCAGTGTATAGTGGAGTGTAGTAGTGTATAGTGTAGTAGTGTATAGTGTAGTAGTGTATAATGTAGTAGTGTATAGTGTAGTGTATAGTGTAGTAGTATATAGTGTAGTGTAGTAGTGTAGTAGTGTATAGTGTAGTAGTGTATAGTGTAGTAGTGTAAAGTGTAATGTATTGTGTAGTAGTGTAAAGTGTAATGTGTTGTGTAGTAGTGTATAGTGTAGTAGTGTATAATGTAGTAGTGTATAGTGTAGTAGTGTATAGTGTAGTATAGTAGTGTATAGTGTAGTAGTGTATAGTGTAGTAGTGTATAGTGTAGTAGTGTAAAGTGTAGTGTGTTGTGTAGTAGTGTAGTAGTGTATAGTGTAGTGTATAGTGTAGTAGTGTATAGTGTAGTAGTGTACAGTGTAGTGTAGTAGTGTATAGTGTAGTAGTGTATAGGGTAGTGTATAATGTAGTAGTGTACAGTGTATAGTGTAGTGTATAGTGTATTGTACAGTGTAGTGTATAGTGTAGTGTATAGTGTAGTAGTGTAGTAGTGTATAGTGTAGTAGTGTATAGTGTAGCAGTGTATAGTGTAGCAGTGTATAGTGTAGTAGTGTATAGTGTAGTAGTGTATAGTGTAGTAGTGTATAGTGTAGTGTAGCAGTGTATAGTGTAGTAGTGTATAGTGTTGTAGTGTATAGTGTAGTGTAGTAGTGTATAGTGTAGTAGTGTATAGTGTAGTAGTGTATAGTGTAGTAGTGTATAGTGTAGCAGTGTATAGTGTAGCAGTGTATAGTGTAGTAGTGTATAGTGTAGTAGTGTATAGTGTAGTAGTGTATAGTGTAGTAGTGTATAGTGTAGTGTAGACACTCACACTCAGACACTCATACTCACTCACACTTAGACAGTCACGCTCAGACACTCACACACACTCAGCCACTCACACTCAGAGACTCACACTCAGACACACACTCAAGACACTCACACTCAGACACTCACAGACACTCACACTCAGACACTCACAATCAGACACTCACACTCAGACACTCACACTCAGACACTCACACACACTCAGACACTCACTCATTCACACTCACTCAAGACACTCACACTCAGACACTCACACACACTCAGACACTCACACATTCACACTCACAGACACTCACACTTCACTCACTCACACACACACTCAGACACTCACACATTCACACTCACAGACACTCACACTTCACTCACTCACACACACACTCAGACACTCACACACACTCAGACACTCACACATTCACACTCACAGACACTCACACTTCACTCACTCACACACACACTCAGACACTCACACACACTCAGACACTCACACATTCACACTCACTCAAGACACTCACACTCAGACACTCACACACACTCAGACACTCACACATTCACACTCACAGACACTCACACTTCACTCACTCACACACACACTCAGACACACACTCAGACACTCACACACACTCAGACACTCACACATTCACACTCACAGACACTCACACTTCACTCACTCACACACTCACACACACTCAGACACTCACACATTCACACTCACTCAAGACACTCACACTCAGACACTCACACACACTCAGACACTCTCACAGACACTCACTCACAGACAATCACACTTCACTCACTCACACACACACTCAGACACTCACACGCAGACACTCACTCACTGAAACTCTCAGACACTCACACTCAGACACTCACTCACACTTAGACACTCACTTACACTCAGACACTCACACTCAGACACACACACTCACTCACACACTCACACACACTCAGACACTCACACTCACACTCTCAGACACTCACACTCTCAGACACTCACACTCAGATACTCACACATTCACACTCAGACACTCACTCACACTCACACACACTCAGACACTCACACTCAGACACTCACACACAGACACTCACACACACTCAGACACTCACACAAGACACACACACACAGACAAAGATCCCCCGTGTAGTCTTAACAGACTGTAGGGGCAAGTGCTGTTAGCGAGCACCTATGAAGGCCGGAACGGTACACGAGGGGGTGGGTGGCCAGCACCACGCCCGACCGCCTTTGTCTCCCCAGTGACGATGTTTACACACCGCACCAGGTAACTCATTTGAGGCTGAGTCGACCTAGGGGAGGCCCGGGACCGGTTCAGATAATCGTCACTGGTGTTGGCTGTGAACGGGAATCGAACCCGGGTCGCCAGGTTCATAGCGCAGCTCAGCGCTAACCACTACACTACCGCTCCCCACACTCACACTCAGACACACACACAGTGACACACACAGACACACTCACACTCACACACACTCAAGACACTCAGACACTCACACTCAGACACACACACTCAGACACTCACACGCAGACACTCACACACACTCAAGACACTCAGACACTCACATCCACCCACCCCACCCACACAGCGAGTTGAGAGATACAAAAATAATCCACGAGAGACATTTTGAGTGTCGCGTTGTTGTTGTAGTTTATTAATGTTGTAGTTTATTAATGTTGTGGTTGTGTATTAATGTTGTTGTTGTGGTTGTTGTTGTGTATTAATGTTGTTGTTGTGGTTGTTGTTGTTGTGTATTAATGTTGTTGTTGTGGTTGCTGTTTATTAATGTTGTTGTGTATTAATGGTCGAGCTTCGGGGAGCGTTGTTACATTCGCATTGTAAAAAACACTCACACACAGTCACACAGTCATACACACAGTCAGTCACACAGTCATACAGTCACACACACAGACACACACACACAGTCACACAGTCACACACACAGACACACACAGACACACACAGTCACACACACAGACACACACACACACAGATACACAGACACACACAGTCACACACACAGACACACACACAGACACACACACAGATACACACACACACACAGACACACACACACAGACACAGTCACACACACAGACACACACACACAGACACACACACAGACACCCACACAGACACCCACACAGTGATACACACACAGACACACACAGACACACACACACAGACACACACAGTGACACACACACACACAGACACACACACACAGACACACACAGTGACACACACACACACACACAGACACACACACACACACAGTGACACACACACACAGACACACACACACAGTGACACACACACACACAGACACACACACAGTCACACACACAGTGACACACACACACACACAGTCACACACACAGACACACACACACAGACACACACAGTGACACACACAGTGACACACACAGTGACACACACAGACACACAGACATAGACACACACACAGTCACACACACACACACAGACACACACACACAGTGACACACACAGTGACACACACAGTGACACACACAGTGACACACATAGACACACACACAGTCACACAGTCACACACACACACACACAGACACACACACAGACACACACAGGTGCATGAGGAGGAGGTCACATGACAGACCCTGCAGGTGCTATGGGTTGGCTGACCGAGATGAGTGGTAGATGTAACACCATCACCATCACCACCATCACCACCATCACTACCATCACCATCATCACCATCACCACCATCACCACCATCACCACCATCACTACCATCACCATCATCACCACCATCACCATCACCACCATCACCATCACCACCACCATCACCATCACCACCATCACCACCATCACTACCATCACCATCATCACCATCACCACCATCACCACCATCACCACCATCACTACCATCACCATCACCACCACCATCACCATCACCACCATCACCACCATCATCACCACCATCACCACCACCATCACCACCATCACCACCATCACCACCACCATCACCACCACCACCACCATCACCACCACCACCACCATCACCACCATCACCATCATCACCATCACCACCATCACCACCACCATCACCACCATCACCATCATGACCACCATCACCACCATCACCACCACCATCACCATCACCACCATCACCACCATCACCACCATCACCATCACCACCATCACCATCACCACCACCATCACCACCACCATCACCATCACCACCACCACCATCACCACCACCACCACCATCACCACCATCACCATCATCACCATCACCACCATCACCACCACCATCACCACCATCACCACCATCACCACCACCATCACCACCACCATCACCACCACCATCACCATCACCACCAGCAGCACCTGTAGCTGTAGCCTCCTTACTGTGCCAGGCCTGCCGCATTTCACACAGACACACACACACACAGACACACACACACACACAGACACACACACACAGACACACACACACACACACAGACACACGCACACAGACACACACACAGACACACACACACAGACACACACACACAGACACACACACACACAGACACACACACACAGACACACACACACACACACAGACACACACACACAGACACACACATACAGATACACACACACACACAGACCCACACACAGACACAGACAGACACACACACACACAGACAGACACACACACAGACACACACAGACACACACACACAGACACACACAGACACACCCACACACACGAGTTAGCGTTGCCTTACCAAGCTACAATTCTCCACATCTGTATTGATGCCCGAACCTGTGTGAGGTGATAGTGGTGAATGTGGACTCACTAATTCACTACAGCTGGTGGTGGTACTGAATGTGGACTCACTAATTCACTACAGCTGGTGGTGGTACTGAATGTGGACTCACTAATTCACTACAGCTGGTGGTAGTGAATGTGACCTCACTAATTCACTGCTGGTGGTGGTGAATGTGGACTCACTAATTCACTACAGCTGGTGGTGGTACTGAATGTGGACTCACTAATTCACTACAGCTGGTGGTGGTGAATGTGGACTCACTCATTCACTACAGCTGCTGGTCATAGTCAATGTGGACTCACTAATTCACTACAGCTGGTGGTGGTGAATGTGGACTCACTAATTCACTACAGCTGCTGGTGGTAGTGAATGTGGACTCACTAATTCACTACAGCTGCTGGTGGTGGTGAATGTGGACTCACTAATTCACTACAGCTGCTGGTCATAGTCAATGTGGACTCACTAATTCACTACAGCTGGTGGTGGTGAATGTGGACTCACTAATTCACTACAGCTGCTGGTCATAGTCAATGTGGACTCACTAATTCACTACAGCTGGTGGTAGTGAATGTGGACTCACTAATTCACTACAGCTGGTGGTAGTGAATAGTGACCTCACTAATTCACTACAGCTGGTGGTGGTGAATGTGGACTCACTCATTCACTACAGCTGCTGGTGGTAGTGAATGTGACCTCACTAATTCACTACAGCTGGTGGTGGTAGTGAATGTGGACTCACTAATTCACTACTACTGCTGCTGCTGGTGGTGAATGTGTACTCACTAATTCACTACAGCTGGTGGTAGTGAATGTGGACTCACTAATTCACTACAGCTGCTGGTGGTAGTGAATGTGGACTCACTAATTCACTACAGCTGCTGGTGGTGGTGAATGTGGACTCACTAATTCACTACAGCTGGTGGTGGTAGTGAATGTGGACTCACTAATTCACTACAGCTGCTGGTGGTAGTGAATGTGGACTCACTCATTCACTACAGCTGGTGGTGGTAGTGAATGTGGACTCACTAATTCACTACAGCTGCTGGTGGTAGTGAATGTGGACTCACTAATTCACTACAGCTGCTGGTGGTAGTGAATGTGGACTCACTCATTCACTACAGCTGGTGGTGGTAGTGAATGTGGACTCACTCATTCACTACAGCTGCTGGTGGTAGTGAATGTGGACTCACTAATTCACTACAGCTGGTGGTGGTGATAGTGAATGTGGACTCACTAATTCACTACAGCTGGTGGTGGTGAATGTGCACTCACTCACTCACTACAGCTGCTGGTGGTAGTGAATGTGGACACACTAATTCACTGGTGAATGTGAATGTGTACTCACTAATTCACTACTGCTGGTGGTGGTAGTGAATGTGGACACACTAATTCACTACAGCTGGTGGTGGTAGTGAATGTGGACTCACTAATTCACTACAGCTGGTGGTGGTGAATGTGGACTCACTAATTCACTGCTGGTGGTGAATGTGGACTCACTAATTCACTACAGCTGGTGGTGGTAGTGAATGTGGACTCATTCATTCACTACAGCTGGTGGTGGTGAATGTGGACTCACTAATTCACTACAGCTGGTGGTGAATGTGGACCCACCAATTCACTACAGCTGGTGGTGGTAGTGAATGTGGACTCACTAATTCACTACAGCTGCTGGTGGTGGTGAATGTGGACTCACTAATTCACTACAGCTAGTGGTGGTAGTGAATGTGGACTCACTAATTCACTACAGCTGGTGGTAGTGAATGTGACCTCACTAATTCACTACAGCTGGTGGTAGTGAATGTGGACTCACTAATTCACTACAGCTGGTGGTAGTGAATGTGGACTCACTAATTCACTACAGCTGGTGGTGGTACTGAATGTGGACTCACTCATTCACTACAGCTGCTGGTGGTAGTGAATGTGGACTCACTAATTCACTACAGCTGGTGGTGGTAGTGAATGTGGACTCACTAATTCACTACAGCTGCTGGTGGTAGTGAATGTGGACTCACTAATTCACTACAGCTGGTGGTAGTAGTGAATGTGGACTCACTAATTCACTACAGCTGCTGGTGGTAGTGAATGTGGACTCACTAATTCACTACAGCTGGTGGTAGTGAATGTGGACTCACTCATTCACTACAGCTGGTGGTGGTAGTGAATGTGGACTCACTAATTCACTACAGCTGCTGGTGGTAGTGAATGTGGACTCACTAATTCACTACAGCTGCTGGTGGTAGTGAATGTGGACTCACTCATTCACTACAGCTGGTGGTGGTAGTGAATGTGGACTCACTCATTCACTACAGCTGCTGGTGGTAGTGAATGTGGACTCACTAATTCACTACAGCTGGTGGTGGTGATAGTGAATGTGGACTCACTAATTCACTACAGCTGGTGGTGGTGAATGTGCACTCACTCACTCACTACAGCTGCTGGTGGTAGTGAATGTGGACACACTAATTCACTGGTGAATGTGAATGTGTACTCACTAATTCACTACTGCTGGTGGTGGTAGTGAATGTGGACACACTAATTCACTACAGCTGGTGGTGGTAGTGAATGTGGACTCACTAATTCACTACAGCTGGTGGTGGTGAATGTGGACTCACTAATTCACTGCTGGTGGTGAATGTGGACTCACTAATTCACTACAGCTGGTGGTGGTAGTGAATGTGGACTCATTCATTCACTACAGCTGGTGGTGGTGAATGTGGACTCACTAATTCACTACAGCTGGTGGTGAATGTGGACCCACCAATTCACTACAGCTGGTGGTGGTAGTGAATGTGGACTCACTAATTCACTACAGCTGCTGGTGGTGGTGAATGTGGACTCACTAATTCACTACAGCTAGTGGTGGTAGTGAATGTGGACTCACTAATTCACTACAGCTGGTGGTAGTGAATGTGACCTCACTAATTCACTACAGCTGGTGGTAGTGAATGTGGACTCACTAATTCACTACAGCTGGTGGTAGTGAATGTGGACTCACTAATTCACTACAGCTGGTGGTGGTACTGAATGTGGACTCACTCATTCACTACAGCTGCTGGTGGTAGTGAATGTGGACTCACTAATTCACTACAGCTGGTGGTGGTAGTGAATGTGGACTCACTAATTCACTACAGCTGCTGGTGGTAGTGAATGTGGACTCACTAATTCACTACAGCTGGTGGTAGTAGTGAATGTGGACTCACTAATTCACTACAGCTGCTGGTGGTAGTGAATGTGGACTCACTAATTCACTACAGCTGGTGGTGGATGTGAATGTGGACTCACTAATTCACTACAGCTGGTGGTGGTAGTGAATGTGGACTCACTAATTCACTACAGCTGGTGGTGGATGTGAATGTGGACTCACTAATTCACTACTACTACTGCTGGTGGTAGTGAATGTGACCTCACTAATTCACTACAGCTGGTGGTAGTGAATGTGGACTCACTAATTCACTACAGCTGCTGGTGGTGAATGTGGACTCACTAATTCACTACTGCTGGTGGTAGTGAATGTGGACTCACTAATTCACTACGGCTGGTGGTGGTAGTGAATGTGGACTCACTAATTCACTACAGCTGCTGGTGGTAGTGAATGTGGACTCACTCATTCACTACAGCTGGTGGTGGTAGTGAATGTGGACTCACTCATTCACTACAGCTGCTGGTGGTAGTGAATGTGGACTCACTCATTCACTACAGCTGGTGGTGGTAGTGAATGTGGACTCACTAATTCACTACAGCTGGTGGTGGTAGTGAATGTGGACTCACTAATTCACTACAGCTGGTGGTGGTAGTGAATGTGGACTCACTAATTCACTACAGCTGCTGGTGGTAGTGAATGTGGACTCACTAATTCACTACTGCTGGTGGTGAATGTGAATGTGGACTCACTAATTCACTACAGCTGGTGGTAGTGAATGTGGACTCACTAATTCACTACTGCTGGTGGTAGTGAATGTGACCTCACTAATTCACTGCTGGTGGTGATGAATGTGGACTCACTAATTCACTACTGCTGGTGGTAGTGAATGTGGACTCACTAATTCACTACAGCTGGTGGTAGTGAATGTGGACTCACTAATTCACTACAGCTGCTGGTGGTAGTGAATGTGGACTCACTAATTCACTACAGCTGGTGGTGGTGGTGAATGTGGACTCACTAATTCACTACAGCTGCTGGTGGTAGTGAATGTGGACTCACTAATTCACTACAGCTGGTGGTGGTGAATGTGAATGTGGACTCACTAATTCACTACAGCTGGTGGTGGTAGTGAATGTGGACTCACTAATTCACTACTGCTGGTGGTGGTGAATGTGAATGTGGACTCACTAATTCACTACAGCTGGTGGTGGTAGTGAGTGTGGACTCACTAATTCACTACAGCTGGTGGTGGTAGTGAATGTGGACTCACTAATTCACTACAGCTGGTGGTGGTGAATGTGGACTCACTCATTCACTACAGCTGGTGGTGGTAGTGAATGTGGACTCGTTCACTACAGCTGGTGGTGGTGAATGTGGACTCACTAATTCACTACAGCTGCTGGTGGTAGTGAATGTGGACTCACTAATTCACTACAGCTGCTGGTGGTAGTGAATGTGGACTCACTAATTCACTACAGTTGGTGGTGGTAGTGAATGTGGACTCACTAATTCACTACAGCTGCTGGTGGTAGTGAATGTGGACTCACTAATTCACTACAGCTGGTGGTAGTAGTGAATGTGGACTCACTAATTCACTACAGCTGCTGGTGGTAGTGAATGTGGACTCACTAATTCACTACAGCTGGTGGTGGTGGTGAATGTGGACTCACTAATTCACTACAGTTGGTGGTGGTAGTGTATGTGGACACACTAATTCACTACAGCTGCTGGTGGTAGTGAATGTGGACTCACTAATTCACTACAGCTGGTGGTGGTAGTGAATGTGGACTCACTAATTCACTACAGCTGCTGGTGGTAGTGAATGTGGACTCACTCATTCACTACAGCTGGTGGTGGTAGTGAATGTGGACTCACTAATTCACTACAGCTGCTGGTGGTAGTGAATGTGGACTCACTAATTCACTACAGCTGCTGGTGGTAGTGAATGTGGACTCACTCATTCACTACAGCTGGTGGTGGTAGTGAATGTGGACTCACTCATTCACTACAGCTGCTGGTGGTAGTGAATGTGGACTCACTAATTCACTACAGCTGGTGGTGGTGATAGTGAATGTGGACTCACTAATTCACTACAGCTGGTGGTGGTGAATGTGCACTCACTCACTACAGCTGCTGGTGGTAGTGAATGTGGACACACTAATTCACTGGTGAATGTGAATGTGTACTCACTAATTCACTACTGCTGGTGGTGGTAGTGAATGTGGACACACTAATTCACTGCTGGTGGTGAATGTGGACTCACTAATTCACTACAGCTGGTGGTGGTGAATGTGGACTCACTAATTCACTACAGCTGGTGGTGGTAGTGAATGTGGACTCATTCATTCACTACAGCTGGTGGTGGTGAATGTGGACTCACTAATTCACTACAGCTGGTGGTGAATGTGGACCCACTAATTCACTACAGCTGGTGGTGGTAGTGAATGTGGACTCACTAATTCACTACAGCTGCTGGTGGTGGTGAATGTGGACTCACTAATTCACTACAGCTAGTGGTGGTAGTGAATGTGGACTCACTAATTCACTACAGCTGGTGGTAGTGAATGTGACCTCACTAATTCACTACAGCTGGTGGTAGTGAATGTGACCTCACTAATTCACTACAGCTGGTGGTAGTGGTGAATGTGGACTCACTAATTCACTACAGCTGGTGGTGGTGAATGTGGACTCACTAATTCACTACAGCTGCTGGTGGTGAATGTGGACTCACTAATTCACTACTACTACTGCTGCTGCTGGTGGTGGTGAATGTGGACTCACTAATTCACTACTGCTGGTGGTAGTGAATGTGGACTCATTCATTCACTACAGCTGGTGGTGGTGAATGTGGACTCACTAATTCACTACAGCTGGTGGTGAATGTGGACTCACTAATTCACTACAGCTGGTGGTGGTAGTGAATGTGGACTCACAAATTCACTACTACTACTGCTGCTGCTGGTGAATGTGGACTCACTAATTCACTACTACTGCTGCTGCTGGTGGTAGTGAACGTGTACTCACTAATTCACTACTACTACTGCTGCTGCTGGTGGTAGTGAATGTGTACTCACCAATTCACTACTGCTGGTGGTAGTGAATGTGTACTCACTAATTCACTACTACTGCTGCTGCTGGTGGTAGTGAATGTGTACTCACTAATTCACTACTACTACTGCTGCTGGTGAATGTGTACTCACTAATTCACTACTACTACTGCTGCTGGTGGTGAATGTGTACTCACTATTTCACTGGTGGTGGATGTGAATGTGTACTCACTAATTCACAACTGCTGCTGGTGGTAGTGAATGTGTACTCACTAATTCACTACTACTACTGCTGCTGGTGGTGAATGTGTACTCACTATTTCACTGGTGGTGGATGTGAATGTGTACACACTAATTCACTACTGCTGCTGGTGGTGGTAGTGAATGTGTACTCACTAATTCACTACTACTACTGCTGGTGGTGGTGATTGTGTACTCACTAATTAACTACTACTACTGCTGCTGGTGGTAGTGAATGTGTACTCACTAATTCACTACTGCTGCTGCTGCTGGTGGTGATTGTGTACTCACTAATTCACTACTACTGCTGCTGGTGGTAGTGAATGTGTACTCACTAATTCACTACTACTACTACTGCTGCTGGTGGTGGTAGTGAATGTGTACTCACTAATTCACTACTACTGCTGCTGGTGGTGGTAGTGAATGTGTACTCACTAATTCACTACTACTGCTGCTGCTGGTGGTGGATGTGAATGTGTACTCACTAATTCACTTCTACTGCTGCTGGTGGTAGTGAATGTGTACTCACTAATTCACTACAGCTGCTGGTGAATGTGTACTCACTAATTCACTACTACTACTGCTGCTGGTGGTGAATGTGAATGTGTACTCACTAATTCACTACTACTGCTGCTGCTGGTGGTGGTGAATGTGTACTCACTAATTCACTACTACTGCTACTGCTGGTGGTGGTGAATGTGTACTCACTAATTCACTACTACTGCTACTGCTGGTGGTGAATGTGTACTCACTAATTCACTACTGCTGCTGCTGGTGGTGGTGAATGTGTACTCACTAATTCACTCCTACTGCTACTGCTGGTGGTGGTGAATGTGTACTCACTAATTCACTACTACTGCTACTGCTGGTGGTAGTGAATGTGGACTCACTCATTCACTACAGCTGCTGGTGATAGTGAATGTGGACTCACTAATTCACTACAGCTGCTGGTGGTAGTGAATGTGGACTCACTCATTCACTACAGCTGCTGGTGGTAGTGAATGTGGACTCACTAATTCACTATAGCTGCTGGTGGTAGTGAATGTGGACTCACTAATTCACTACAGCTGGTGGTGGTAGTGAATGTGGACTCACTAATTCACCACAGCTGGTGGTGATTGTGGACTCACTAATTCACTACAGCTGGTGGTAGTGAATGTGGACTCACTAATTCACTACAGCTGGTGGTGGTAGTGAATGTGGACTCACTAATTCACTACAGCTGGTGGTAGAAGTGAATGTGGACTCACTAATTCACTACAGCTGCTGGTGGTAGTGAATGTGGACTCACTAATTCACTACAGCTGGTGGTGGTGGTGAATGTGGACTCACTAATTCACTACAGTTGGTGGTGGTAGTGTATGTGGACTCACTAATTCACTACAGCTGCTGGTGGTGAATGTGGACTCACTAATTCACTACAGCTGCTGGTGGTAGTGAATGTGGACTCACTAATTCACTACAGCTGGTGGTGGTAGTGAATGTGGACTCACTAATTCACTACAGCTGGTGGTAGTGAATGTGGACTCACTAATTCACTACAGCTGCTGGTGGTAGTGAATGTGGACACACTAATTCACTACAGCTGGTGGTAGTGAATGTGGACTCACTAATTCACTACAGCTGCTGGTGGTAGTGAATGTGGACTCACTAATTCACTACAGCTGCTGGTGGTAGTGAATGTGGACTCACTCATTCACTACAGCTGGTGGTGGTAGTGAATGTGGACTCACTCATTCACTACAGCTGCTGGTGGTAGTGAATGTGTACTCACTAATTCACTACTACTGGTGGTGGTGATTGTGTACTCACTAATTCACTACTACTACTGCTGGTAGTGAATGTGAATGTGTACTCACTAATTCACTACTACTGCTGGTGGTGAATGTGTACTCACTAATTCACTACTACTACTGCTGGTGGTGAATGTGTACTCACTAATTCACTACTACTACTGCTGCTGGTGGTGGTGGTGAATGTGTACTCACGAATTCACTACTACTACTGCTGCTGGTGGATGTGTACTCACTAATTCACTACAGCTACTGCTGGTAGTGAATGTGAATGTGTACTCACTAATTCACTACTACTACTGCTGGTGAATGTGAATGTGTACTCACTAATTCACTACTACTACTGCTGCTGGTGGTGGATGTGTACTCACTAATTCACTACTACTACTGCTGCTGGTGGTGGTGAATGTGTACTCACGAATTCACTACTACTACTGCTGGTGGTGGTAGTGAATGTGTACTCACTAATTCACTACTACTACTGCTGGTGGTGGTAGTGAATGTGTACTCACTAATTCAATACTACTACTGCTGGTGGTAGTGAATGTGTACTCACGAATTCACTACTACTACTGCTGCTGGTGGTAGTGAATGTGAATGTGTACTCACTAATTCACTACTACTACTGCTGCTGGTGGTAGTGAATGTGTACTCACTAATTCACTACTACTACTGCTGGTGGTAGTGAATGTGTACTCACTAATTCACTACTACTGCTGGTGGTAGTGAATGTGAATGTGTACTCACTAATTCACTACTACTGCTGGTGGTAGTGAATGTGTACTCACTAATTCACTACTACTGCTGCTGCTGGTGAATGTGTACTCATGAATTCACTACTACTGCTGCTGCTGGTGGTAGTGAATGTGTACTCACTAATTCACTACAGCTGCTGGTGGTAGTGAATGTGTACTCACTAATTCACTACAGCTGGTGGTGGTGGTGAATGTGACCTCACTAATTCACTACAGCTGGTGGTAGTGAATGTGACCTCACTAATTCACTGGTGGTAGTGATTGTGTAGTCACTAATTCACTACTGCTGCTGGTAGTGAATGTGTACTCACGAATTCACTACTACTGCTGCTGGTGGTAGTGAATGTGTACTCACTAATTCACTGGTGGTAGTGAATGTGTACTCACTAATTCACTACTACTGCTGGTGGTGAATGTGTACTCACTAATTCACTACTACTACTGCTGCTGGTAGTGAATGTGTACTCACCAATTCACTACTACTACTGCTGCTGGTGGTGAATGTGTACTCACTAATTCACTACTGCTGCTGCTGGTGGTGATTGTGTACTCACTAATTCACTACTACTACTGCTGGTAGTGAATGTGAATGTGTACTCACTAATTCACTACTACTGCTGGTGGTGAATGTGTACTCACTAATTCACTACTACTACTGGTGGTGGTGAATGTGTAGTCACTAATTCACTACTACTGCTGCTGGTGGTGGTAGTGAATGTGGACTCACTAATTCACTACTGCTGGTGGTAGTGAATGTGTACTCACTAATTCACTACTACTACTGCTGCTGGTGGTAGTGAATGTGAATGTGTACTCACTAATTCACTACAGCTGCTGGTGGTGGTGAATGTGGACTCACTAATTCACTACAGCTAGTGGTGGTAGTGAATGTGGACTCACTAATTCACTACAGCTGGTGGTAGTGAATGTGACCTCACTAATTCACTACAGCTGGTGGTAGTGAATGTGACCTCACTAATTCACTACAGCTGGTGGTAGTGGTGAATGTGGACTCACTAATTCACTACAGCTGGTGGTGGTGAATGTGGACTCACTAATTCACTACAGCTGCTGGTGGTGAATGTGGACTCACTAATTCACTACTACTACTGCTGCTGGTGGTGGTGAATGTGGACTCACTAATTCACTACTGCTGGTGGTAGTGAATGTGGACTCATTCATTCACTACAGCTGGTGGTGGTGAATGTGGACTCACTAATTCACTACAGCTGGTGGTGAATGTGGACTCACTAATTCACTACAGCTGGTGGTGGTAGTGAATGTGGACTCACAAATTCACTACTACTACTGCTGCTGGTGGTGAATGTGGACTCACTAATTCACTACTACTGCTGCTGCTGGTGGTAGTGAATGTGTACTCACTAATTCACTACTACTACTGCTGCTGCTGGTGGTAGTGAATGTGTACTCACCAATTCACTACTGCTGGTGGTAGTGAATGTGTACTCACTAATTCACTACTACTGCTGCTGGTGGTGGTAGTGAATGTGTACTCACTAATTCACTACTACTACTACTGCTGCTGGTGAATGTGTACTCACTAATTCACTACTACTACTGCTGCTGGTGGTGAATGTGTACTCACTATTTCACTGGTGGTGGATGTGAATGTGTACTCACTAATTCACAACTGCTGCTGGTGGTAGTGAATGTGTACTCACTAATTCACTACTACTACTGCTGCTGGTGGTGAATGTGTACTCACTATTTCACTGGTGGTGGATGTGAATGTGTACACCCTAATTCACTACTGCTGCTGGTGGTGGTAGTGAATGTGTACTCACTAATTCACTACTACTACTGCTGGTGGTGGTGATTGTGTACTCACTAATTAACTACTACTACTGCTGCTGGTGGTAGTGAATGTGTACTCACTAATTCACTACTGCTGCTGCTGCTGGTGGTGATTGTGTACTCACTAATTCACTACTACTGCTGCTGGTGGTAGTGAATGTGTACTCACTAATTCACTACTACTACTACTGCTGCTGGTGGTGGTAGTGAATGTGTACTCACTAATTCACTACTACTGCTGCTGGTGGTGGTAGTGAATGTGTACTCACTAATTCACTACTACTGCTGCTGCTGGTGGTGGATGTGAATGTGTACTCACTAATTCACTTCTACTGCTGCTGGTGGTAGTGAATGTGTACTCACTAATTCACTACAGCTGCTGGTGAATGTGTACTCACTAATTCACTACTACTACTGCTGCTGGTGGTGAATGTGAATGTGTACTCACTAATTCACTACTACTGCTGCTGCTGGTGGTGGTGAATGTGTACTCACTAATTCACTACTACTGCTACTGCTGGTGGTGGTGAATGTGTACTCACTAATTCACTACTACTGCTACTGCTGGTGGTGAATGTGTACTCACTAATTCACTACTGCTGCTGCTGGTGGTGGTGAATGTGTACTCACTAATTCACTACTACTGCTACTGCTGGTGGTGGTGAATGTGTACTCACTAATTCACTACTACTGCTACTGCTGGTGGTAGTGAATGTGGACTCACTCATTCACTACAGCTGCTGGTGATAGTGAATGTGGACTCACTAATTCACTACAGCTGCTGGTGGTAGTGAATGTGGACTCACTCATTCACTACAGCTGCTGGTGGTAGTGAATGTGGACTCACTAATTCACTATAGCTGCTGGTGGTAGTGAATGTGGACTCACTAATTCACTACAGCTGGTGGTGGTAGTGAATGTGGACTCACTAATTCACCACAGCTGGTGGTGATTGTGGACTCACTAATTCACTACAGCTGGTGGTAGTGAATGTGGACTCACTAATTCACTACAGCTGGTGGTGGTAGTGAATGTGGACTCACTAATTCACTACAGCTGGTGGTAGTAGTGAATGTGGACTCACTAATTCACTACAGCTGCTGGTGGTAGTGAATGTGGACTCACTAATTCACTACAGCTGGTGGTGGTGGTGAATGTGGACTCACTAATTCACTACAGTTGGTGGTGGTAGTGTATGTGGACTCACTAATTCACTACAGCTGCTGGTGGTGAATGTGGACTCACTAATTCACTACAGCTGCTGGTGGTAGTGAATGTGGACTCACTAATTCACTACAGCTGGTGGTGGTAGTGAATGTGGACTCACTAATTCACTACAGCTGGTGGTAGTGAATGTGGACTCACTAATTCACTACAGCTGCTGGTGGTAGTGAATGTGGACACACTAATTCACTACAGCTGGTGGTAGTGAATGTGGACTCACTAATTCACTACAGCTGCTGGTGGTAGTGAATGTGGACTCACTAATTCACTACAGCTGCTGGTGGTAGTGAATGTGGACTCACTCATTCACTACAGCTGGTGGTGGTAGTGAATGTGGACTCACTCATTCACTACAGCTGCTGGTGGTAGTGAATGTGTACTCACTAATTCACTACTACTGGTGGTGGTGATTGTGTACTCACTAATTCACTACTACTACTGCTGGTAGTGAATGTGAATGTGTACTCACTAATTCACTACTACTGCTGGTGGTGAATGTGTACTCACTAATTCACTACTACTACTGCTGGTGGTGAATGTGTACTCACTAATTCACTACTACTACTGCTGCCGGTGGTGGTGGTGAATGTGTACTCACGAATTCACTACTACTACTGCTGCTGGTGGTGGATGTGTACTCACTAATTCACTACAGCTACTGCTGGTAGTGAATGTGAATGTGTACTCACTAATTCACTACTACTACTGCTGGTGAATGTGAATGTGTACTCACTAATTCACTACTACTACTGCTGCTGGTGGTGGATGTGTACTCACTAATTCACTACTACTACTGCTGCTGGTGGTGGTGAATGTGTACTCACGAATTCACTACTACTACTGCTGGTGGTGGTAGTGAATGTGTACTCACTAATTCACTACTACTACTGCTGGTGGTGGTAGTGAATGTGTACTCACTAATTCAATACTACTACTGCTGGTGGTAGTGAATGTGTACTCACGAATTCACTACTACTACTGCTGCTGGTGGTAGTGAATGTGAATGTGTACTCACTAATTCACTACTACTACTGCTGCTGGTGGTAGTGAATGTGTACTCACTAATTCACTACTACTACTGCTGGTGGTAGTGAATGTGTACTCACTAATTCACTACTACTACTGCTGGTGGTAGTGAATGTGAATGTGTACTCACTAATTCACTACTACTGCTGGTGGTAGTGAATGTGTACTCACTAATTCACTACTACTACTGCTGCTGCTGGTGAATGTGTACTCACGAATTCACTACTACTGCTGCTGCTGGTGGTGGTAGTGAATGTGTACTCACTAATTCACTACAGCTGCTGGTGGTAGTGAATGTGTACTCACTAATTCACTACAGCTGGTGGTGGTGGTGAATGTGACCTCACTAATTCACTACAGCTGGTGGTAGTGAATGTGACCTCACTAATTCACTGGTGGTAGTGATTGTGTTGTCACTAATTCACTACTGCTGCTGGTAGTGAATGTGTACTCACGAATTCACTACTACTACTGCTGCTGCTGGTGGTGGTAGTGAATGTGTACTCACTAATTCACTG
>NW_022638226.1:160000-167500 GCF_010993605.1 Petromyzon marinus
TCTGTCTCTCTCTCTGCCTCTCTCCCTGTCTGTCTCTCTGTCTCTGTGTCTCACCGCAGTGCCCGGCTCAGCTTCTCATAATTCATGGTGGGTTTGTTCTTCCGTTGCCCCCAACGCTGGGCCACGTGCTCCGGCTGGTTCAGCTTGAACTCCCCCTCATCACCCACCCAGCAGATGTCTCTCTCTGTCTGTCTCTCTCTCTGTCTGTCTCTCTGTGTCTCTCTCTCTGTCTGTGTCTCTCTGTCTCTCTCTCTCTGTCTCTCTCCCACTCTCTCTGTCTCTCTCTCTCTCACTGTCTCTGTGTCTCACCGCAGTGCCCGGCTCAGCTTCTCATAATTCATGGTGGGTTTGTTCTTCCGTTGCCCCCAACGCTGGGCCACGTGCTCCGGCTGGTTCAGCTTGAACTCCCCCTCATCACCCACCCAGCAGATGCAGTCGCGAGCCTCACGATCAGTGAGAAGCTCCAGCAAGAACTGCCACAGCTGGATCTGCCCGTTGTTGCCTGCACCGTGGGTGGCGAGGGAGCGGAGAGATTCAACTCATTCGTTCGCTCATTCGCTCAGTCGCTCATTCGCTCAGTCACTCATTCACTCAACCACCCACCCACTCACTCACCCACTCACCCACTCATACACACACCCACTCACTCACCCACACACACCCACACACACACACCCACAAACCCACACACACCTACACACCCCACACACACCCACACACCCACATACCCCCACACCCACACACCACACACCCACACACCACACATCCACACACCCACCCACCCACACAGCTACCCACCCACACCCACCTACACACCCAGCCACCCACACACACCCACACCCCCACCCACACACCCCAACTCACCCACCCACACACCTACACACACCCACCCACACACCCACCCCCACACCCACACACCCACCCCCACACCCACACACACGCACACACACCCACACACAAACCCACACACCCCCACCCACTCACTCACCCACTAACCCACTCACTCACCCACTCACTCACTCACCCACCCACCCACCCACTCACTCACTCACCCACTCACCCACCCACCCACTCACTCACCCACCCACACCCCCACCCACCCACCCACAAACCCACCCAAACACCCACCCACACCCACCCACACACCCACCCAGCCACACCCACTCACTCACCCACTCACTCACTCACCCACTCACCCACCCACACACACACCCACCCACACACACACTCACCCACACACACACTCACCCACACACACACCCACCCACTCACCCAACCACTTACCCACTCACTCACCCACCCACCCACACACCCACCCACACCCACCCACCCACCCACACACACCCACCCCCACCCACACACACACTCACCCACCCACCCACCCACACACCCACCCACACACCCACCCACCCACACACCCACCCACACACCCACCCACCCACCCACTCACCCACCCACACACACACCCACCCACCCACTCACTCACTCACCCACCCACCCACTCACCCACCCACACACACCCACCCCCACCCACCCACACACTCACACACTCACCCACTCACTCACCCACTCACCCTCCCACACCCACTCACACACACACCCACTCACCCACCCAACCACACACCCACACACACACACACCCACATACCCAACCACACACCCACCCCCACACACCCACCCACACACCCACACCCACTCACCCACCCACACACACACCCACCCACACCCACCCACCCACACACCCACCAACCCACCCCCACACACCCACCCACACCCACTCACCCACCCACACACACACCCACACACACACCCACCCACTCACCCACTCACCCACCCACACACACACCCACCCACACACACACTCACACTCACCCACACACACACCCACCCACTCACCCAACCACTTACCCACTCACTCACCCACCCACCCACACACCCACCCACACCCACCCACCCACACACACCCACCCCCACCCACACACACACTCACCCACCCACCCACACACCCACCCACCCACCCACCCACCCACACACCCACCCACACACCCACCCACCCACTCACCCACCCACACACACACCCACCCACTCACTCACTCACCCACCCACCCACTCACCCACCCACACACACCCACCCCCACCCACCCACACACTCACACACTCACCCACACACTCACCCACACACCCACCCACACCCACACACCCACACACCCACCCAACCACCCAACCACTCACCCACACACCCACCCACACACCCACACACCCACCCACCCACACACCCACACACCCACCCCCACAACCAAACACCCACCCAAACACCCACCCACACCCACTCACCCACCCACACACACAAACACCCACACCCACACCCCCACACACACACCCACACACTCCCCCCCCCACACACCCACCCCCACCCCCACACACCCACCCACCCACACACACACCCACTCACCCACCCACACACACACCCACCCACACACACACTCACCCACACACACACCCACCCACACACACACTCACCCACACACCCACTCACCCAACCACTTACCCACTCACTCACCCACCCACACACACACTCACCCACCCACACACCCACCCACACACCCACCCACACACCCACCCACACACCCACCCACCCACTCACCCACCCACACACCCACCCACTCACTCACTCACCCACCCACCCACTCACCCACTCACCCACCCACACACACCCACCCCCACCCACCCACACACTCACACACTCACCCACACACCCACCCACACACCCACCCACACACCCACTCACCCACACACCCAACCACACACACACTCCCACCCACCCACACACCCACACACCACACCCCCACTCACTCACCCACTAACCCATTCACTCACCCACTCACTCACCCACTCACCCACTCACCCACTCACTCACCCACCCACCCACTCACTCACCCACCCACACACTCACCCACCCACACACCCACTCACACACCCACCCACCCACCCACTCACTCACTCACCCACCCACAACCACTCACCCACACACACACACACCCACCCACAAAAACACCCACCCACCCACCCCCACACCCCCACACCCACACACCCACACACACCCACTCACCCACCCACACACACACCCACCCACACACACACTCACCCACACACACACCCACCCACACACACACTTACCCACACACACACCCACCCACTCACCCACTCACTCACCCACTCACTCACCCACCCACACACACACCCACCCACCCACCCACACACCCACCCCCCCACACCCACCCACCCACCCACCCACTCACCCACACACACACACACCCACCCACCCACACACCCACACACTCACCCACTCACTCACACCCACACCCACCCACTCACCCACCCACACACACACCCACCCACTCACTCACTCACTCACCCACCCACCCACTCACCCACTCACCCACCCACACACACCCACCCCCACCCACCCACACACTCACACACTCACCCACACACCCACCCACACACCCACCCACTCACCCACTCACCCACACACCCAACCACACACACACTCCCACCCACCCACACACCCACACACCACACCCCCACTCACTCACCCACTAACCCATTCACTCACCCACTCACTCACCCACTCACCCACTCACCCACTCACTCACCCACCCACCCACTCACTCACCCACCCACACACTCACCCACCCACACACCCACTCACACACCCACCCACCCACTCACTCACTCACCCACCCACACCCACCCACACACCCACCCACACACCACTCACCCACCCACTCACTCACTCACCCACTCACTCAACCACTCAACCACTCACCCACTCACTCACCCACTAACCCATTCACTCACCCACTCACTCACTTACCAACTCACCCACCCACACCCACCCACACACCACACACCCACACACACACCCACACACCACACACCCACACACCCACCCACCCACACAGCTACCCACCCACACCCACCTACACACCCAGCCACCCACACACACCCACACCCCCACCCACACACCCCAACTCACCCACCCACACACCTACACACACCCACCCACACACCCACCCCCACACCCACACACACCCACACACACCCACACACAAACCCACACACCCCCACCCACTCACTCACCCACTAACCCACTCACTCACCCACTCACTCACTCACCCACCCACCCACTCACTCACTCACCCACTCACCCACCCACCCACTCACTCACTCACCCACCCACACACCCCCACCCACCCACACCCACCCAAACACCCACCACACCACACACCCACAGCCACACCCACCCACACACCCACACACCCACTCACCCACTCACCCACCCACACACACACCCACCCACACACCCACTCACCCACTCACCCACCCACACACACACCCACCCACACACACACCCACCCACTCACCCAACCACTTACCCACTCACTCACCCACCCACCCACACACCCACCCACACCCACCCACCCACACACACCCACCCCCACCCCCACCCACACTCACCCACCCACCCACCCACACACCCACCCACACACCCACCCACCCACACACCCACCCACACACCCACCCACCCACCCACTCACCCACCCACACACACACCCACCCACCCACTCACCCACCCACACACACCCACCCCCACCCACCCACACACTCACACACTCACCCACACACTCACCCACACATCCACCCACACCCACACACCCACCCACCCACCCACACACCCACCCACACACCCACCCACACACCCACCCACACACCCACACACCCACACACCCACCCACACACCCACCCCCACACACGCACCCACACACCCACCCACACCCACTCACCCACCCACACACACACCCACCCACCCCCACACCCCCCCACACCCACACCCCCACACACCCACCCACACCCACACACCCACACACACACACACACACTCACACTCACACCCACCCACACACACACTCACCCACACACACACTCACCCACTCACCCACCCACACACACACTCACCCACACACACACCCACCCACTCACCCAACCACTTACCCACTCACTCACTTACCCACTCACTCACCCACCCACCCACACACCCACCCACACCCACCCACACACACCCACCCCCACCCACACACACACTCACCCACCCACCCACCCACACACCCACCCACACACCCACCCACCCACACACCCACCCACACACCCACCCCCACACACCCACCCACACACCCACCCACACCCACTCACCCACCCACACACACACCCAGCCACACACCCACCCACCCACACACCCACCCACCCACACACCCACCCACCCACACACCCACCCACCCACCCCCACACACCCACCCACACACCCACCCACACCCACTCACCCACCCACACACACACCCACCCACACACACACTCACCCACACACACACCCACCCACACACACACTCACCCACACACACACACACCCACTCACCCAACCACTTACCCACTCACTCACCCACCCACACACGCACCCACTCACACACACACCCACCCACACACACACCCACACACCCACACACACACACACTCACCCACCCACACACCCACCCACACACCCACCCACACACCCACCCACCCACCCACACACCCACCCACTCACCCACCCACACACCCACCCACCCACCCACACTCACCCACACACCCACCCACCCACACACCCACACACCCACCCACCGGTGCGATTCCCAGGTGAGCTACGATCCTCCCCAGAGATGCGTGGAGCTCTGCTCGGCTTGATGGACTTGGTGGTGGTGGTGGCGGTGGTGGTAGCACCACCACCACCACCACCACCGCCACCACCACCACCACCACCGCCACCACCACCACCACCACCAATCACGCTGATGGAGCCAGGAGATCCCGATATGATGGGGCCCGGGATGATCTGGTACTCTGCGACACAGACAAAGGGGAGCCCCAGGTAGCCTCTAGCATGGGCTGTAGGGGCAAGTGCAGTCACACAGACACAGCTACCCCAGGTAGCCTCCAGCAGGGCTGTAGGGGCAAGTGCAGTCACACAGGCACAGATAAAGGGAGCCCCAGGTAGCCCTCTAGCAGGGCTGTAGGGGCAAGTGCAGTCACACAGGCACAGATAAAGGGAGCCCCAGGTAGCCTCTAGCATGGCTGTAGGGGCAAGTGCAGTCACACAGACAAAGGGAGCCCCAGGTAGCCTCTAGCAGGGCTGTAGGGGCAAGTGCAGTCACACAGACAAAGGGAGCCCCAGGTAGCCCTCTAGCAGGGCTGTAGGGGCAAGTGCAGTCACACAGACACAGACAAAGGTGACCCCAGGTAGCCCTCTAGCAGGGCTGTAGGGGCAAGTGCAGTCACACAGACAAAGGGAGCCCCAGGTAGCCCTCTAGCAGGGCTGTAGGGGCAAGTGCAGTTACACAGACACAGACAAAGGGAGCCCCAGGTAGCCCTCTAGCATGGGCTGTAGGGGCAAGTGCAGTCACACAGACACAGACAAAGCTCCCCCAGGTAGCCCTCTAGCAGGGCTGTAGGGGCAAGTGCAGTCACACAGACACAGATAAAGCTCCCCCAGGTAGCCTCTAGCGGGGCTGTAGGGGCAAGTGCAGTCACACAGACACAGACAAAGGTGACCCCAGGTAGCCCTCTAGCAGGGCTGTAGGGGCAAGTGCAGTCACACAGACACAGATAAAGCTCCCCCAGGTAGCCTCTAGCGGGGCTGTAGGGGCAAGTGCAGTCACACAGACACAGACAAAGGGCAGCCCCAGGTAGCCTCTAGCAGGGCTGTAGGGGCAAGTGCAGTCACACAGACACAGCTACCCCAGGTAGCCTCCAGCAGGGCTGTAGGGGCAAGTGCAGTCACACAGGCACAGATAAAGGTGACCCCAGGTAGCCCTCTAGCAGGGCTGTAGGGGCAAGTGCAGTCACACAGACACAGCTACCCCAGGTAGCCTCCAGCAGGGCTGTAGGGGCAAGTGCAGTCACACAGGCACAGATAAAGGGAGCCCCAGGTAGCCCTCTAGCAGGGCTGTAGGGGCAAGTGCAGTCACACAGGCACAGATAAAGGGAGCCCCAGGTAGCCCTCTAGCATGGGCTGTAGGGGCAAGTGCAGTCACACAGACAAAGGTGACCCCAGGTAGCCTCTAGCATGGGCTGTAGGGGCAAGTGCAGTCACACAGACAAAGGTGACCCCAGGTAGCCCTCTAGCAGGGCTGTAGGGGCAAGTGCAGTTACACAGACACAGATAAAGGGAGCCCCAGGTAGCCTCTAGCAGGGCTCTAGGGGCAAGTGCAGTCACACAGACACAGATGAAGGGAGCCCCAGGTAGCCTCTAGCAGGGCTGTAGGGGCAAGTGCAGTTACACAAACACAGACAAAGCTCCCCCAGGTAGCCTCTAGCAGGGCTGTAGGGGCAAGTGCAGTTACACAGACACAGACAAAGGGAGCCCCAGGTAGCCTCTAGCATGGCTGTAGGGGCAAGTGCAGTCACACA
>NW_022638226.1:175000-178485 GCF_010993605.1 Petromyzon marinus
CAGGTGGCTCCACAGGATCTCCCCGTGGGAGACTCGATCCAGGAAGAGCTCCTGGTTCAAGTGTCTCTCTCTGTGTGTCTCTGTGTCTCTCTCTGTGTGTCTCTCTCTGTGCTCACATTTCCGTAGCAGCTCCAGGTGGCTCCACAGGATCTCCCCGTGGGAGACTCGATCCAGGAAGAGCTCCTGGTTCAAGTGTCTCTCTGTGTGTGTCTCTGTGTGTCTCTCTGTGTGTGTCTGTGTCTGTGTGTGTCTCTGTGTGTCTCTGTGCCAGTCTCTGTGTGTCTCTGTGTGCCTCTGTGTGCCTCTGTGTGTGTCTCTGTGTGTGTGTCTCCGTGTGTGTGTCTCTGTGTGTGTGTGTCTCTCTGTGTGTGTCTCTCTGTGTCTGTGTGTGTGTCTCTGTCTCTGTCAGTGTCTCTGTGCTCACATTTCCGTAGCAGCTCCAGGTGGCTCCACAGGATCTCCCCATGGGAGACTCGATCCAGGAAGAGCTCCTGGGTCAGCGAGCAGAGCTGGGCGCCGTCCAGCCTGTGAAGGCCTTCGACATGCACCAGCGGTCCGAGCTGGAATTCCTTCGTCACCCAAGCAGCCCAATGTAGCACCTGGACTGAAGACCATTCCTCAGGGTCTACGGTAAAGGGTGGCAGATGGAGGGGGAGATGGAGGGGGAGATGGAGGGGAGATGGAGGGGGAGATGGAGGGGGAGATGGAGGGGGAGGGGAGATGGAGGGGGAGGGGAGATGGAGGGGAGATGGAGGGGGAGATGGAGGGGGAGATGGAGGGGGGAGATGGAGGGGGAGATGGAGGGGAGATGGAGGGGAGATGGAGGGGAGATGGAGGGGGAGATGGAGGGGGAGATGGAGGGGAGATGGAGGGGAGATGGAGGGGGAGATGGAGGGGGAGGGGAGATGGAGGGGGAGATGGAGGGGGAGGGGAGATGGAGGGGGAGATGGAGGGGGAGGGGAGATGGAGGGGAGATGGAGGGGGAGATGGAGGGGGAGGGGAGATGGAGGGGAGGGGAGATGGAGGGGAGATGGAGGGGAGGAGAGATGGAGGGGAGGGGAGATGGAGGGGAGGGGGAGATGGAGGGGAGGGGAGATGGAGGGGGAGGGGAGATGGAGGGGAGGGGAGATGGAGGGGAGATGGAGGGGGAGATGGAGGGGAGGGGAGATGGAGGGGAGATGGAGGGGAGGGGAGATGGAGGGGAGATGGAGGGGAGGGGAGATGGAGGGGAGATGGAGGGGGAGATGGAGGGGAGATAGAGGGGAGATGGAGGGGGAGATGGAGGGGGGAGATGGAGGGGGAGATGGAGGGGAGATAGAGGGGAGATGGAGGGGGAGATGGAGGGGGAGATGGAGGGGGAGATGGAGGGGGAGATGGAGGGGGGATGGAGGGGAGGGGAGATGGAGGGGGAGATGGAGGGGAGATAGAGGGGAGATGGAGGGGAGATGGAGGGGAGATGGAGGGGGAGATGGAGGGGGAGATGGAGGGGGAGATGGAGGGGGAGATGGAGGGGGAGATGGAGGGGAGGGGGAGATGGAGGGGAGATGGAGGGGAGATGGAGGGGGAGATGGAGGGGGAGATGGAGGGGGAGATGAGGGGGAGATGGAGGGGGAGATGGAGGGGGAGATGGAGGGGGAGATGAGGGGGAGATGGAGGGGAGATGGAGGGGGAGATGGAGGGGGAGATGAGGGGGAGATGGAGGGGGAGATGGAGGGGGAGATGAGGGGGAGATGGAGGGGAGATGGAGGGGGAGATGGAGGGGAGATGGAGGGGAGGAGAGATGGAGGGGAGATGGAGGGGAGGGGGAGGGAGATGGAGGGGAGGGGAGATGGAGGGGGAGATGGAGGGGAGATGGAGGGGGAGATGGAGGGGGAGATGGAGGGGGAGGGGAGATGGAGGGGAGGAGAGATGGAGGGGAGGGGAGATGGAGGGGAGGGGAGATGGAGGGGAGATGGAGGGGGAGGGGAGATGGAGGGGAGGGGAGATGGAGGGGAGGAGAGATGGAGGGGAGATGGAGGGGAGGGGAGATGGAGGGGAGATGGAGGGGGAGATGGAGGGGGAGATGGAGGGGAGGGGAGATGGAGGGGGAGATGGAGGGGGAGATGGAGGGGAGATGGAGGGGAGATGGAGGGGAGATGGAGGGGGAGATGGAGGGGGAGATGGAGGGGAGATGGAGGGGAGATGGAGGGGAGATGGAGGGGGAGATGGAGGGGAGATGGAGGGGGAGATGGAGGGGGAGATGAGGGGAGATGGAGGGGGAGATGGAGGGGAGATGGAGGGGAGATGGAAGGGGAGATGGAGGGGAGATGGAGGGGAGATGGAGGGGGAGATAGAGGGGAGATGGAGGGGAGGGGAGATGGAGGGGAGGGGAGATGGAGGGGAGGGGAGATGGAGGGGAGATGGAGGGGGAGATGGAGGGGGAGATGAGGGGGGGATGAGGGGAGATGGAGGGGAGATGGAGGGGGAGATGGAGGGGAGTGGAGATGAGGGGGAGATGGAGGGGAGGGGGAGATGGAGGGGGAGATGGGGGGGAGATGGAGGGGAGATGGAGGGGAGATGGAGGGGGAGAGGGAGGGGGAGATGGAGGGGAGATGGAGGGGGAGATGGAGGGGGAGATGGAGGGGAGATGGAGGGGAGATGGAGGGGAGATGGAGGGGGAGATGGAGGGGAGGGGAGATGGAGGGGAGGGGAGATGGAGGGGGGATGGAGGGGAGATGGAGGGGAGATGGAGGGGGAGATGGAGGGGAGATGGAGGGGGAGATGGAGGGGAGATGAGGGGGAGATGGGGGGGGAGATGGGGGGGAGATGGAGGGGGAGATGGAGGGGAGATGGAGGGGGAGATGGAGGGGAGATGGAGGGGGAGATGGGGGGGAGATGGGGGGGAGATGGAGGGGGAGATGGAGGGGGAGATGGAGGGGAGATGGGGGGGAGATGGAGGGGAGATGCAGGGGGGAGATGAGGGGAGATGGAGGGGAGATGGAGGGGGAGATGGAGGGGAGATGGGGGGGAGATGGGGGGGAGATGGAGGGGGAGATGGGGGGGAGATGGAGGGGAGATGGAGGGAGATGGAGGGGAGATGGGGGGGAGATGGGGGGGGAGATGGGGGGAGATGGAGGGGAGATGGGGGGGAGATGGAGGGGAGATGGAGGGGAGTATGGGGGGAGATGGAGGGGAGATGGAGGGGGAGATGGAGGGAGATGAGGGGGATGATGGGGGGGAGATGGAGGGGAGATGGATGGGAGGAGATGAGGGGAGATGGAGGGGAGATGAGGGGGAGATGGGGGGAGGATGGGGGGGGAGATGGAGGGGAGATGGAGAGGGGAGATGTAGGGGGAGATGGAGGGGAGATGAGGGGGAGATGGGGGAGATGGGGGGGAGATGGAGGGGAGAGATGGGGGGGAGATGGGGGGGGAGATGGGGGGGGAGATGGAGGGGGAGATGGTAGGGGAGATGAGAGATGGGGGAGATGGGGGGGAGATGGGGGG
>NW_022638226.1:178585-226085 GCF_010993605.1 Petromyzon marinus
GTGGCTGTCATGTCCTCTAGGGAGACACACACAGTGACACAGTGACACACACACAGAGACAGCCTTGCCTCCCTCCACCGTGATCACCTGTGTGGCTGTCATGTCCTCTAGGGAGACACACACAGAGTGAGACACACACACAGAGACACACACACAGAGACACAGCCTTGCCTCCCTCCACCGTGATCACCTGTGTGGCTGTCATGTCCTCTAGGGAGACACAGAGACACACAGTGACACACACACAGAGACAGCCTTGCCTCCCTCCACTGTGATCACCTGTGTGGCTGTCATGTCCTCTAGGGAGAGAGACACACACAGACACAGCCTTGCCTCCCTCCACTGTGATCACCTGTGTGGCTGTCATGTCCTCTAGGGAGAGAGACACACACACAGAGACACACACAGACAGAGCCTTGCCTCCCTCCACTGTGATCACCTGAGTGGCTGTCATGTCCTCTAGGGACAGACACACACACAGAGACACAGACACAGACACACACAGAGACACACACACAGACACACAGACACAGCCTTGCCTCCCTCCACCGTGATCACCTGTGTGGCTGTCATGTCCTCTAGGGAGAGACAGAGACACACACACAGAGACACACACACACACAGAGACACAGACAGAGCCTTGCCTCCCTCCACTGTGATCACCTGTGTGGCTGTCATGTCCTCTAGGGAGAGAGACACACACAGAGACACACACAGAGACACAGACAGAGCCTTGCCTCCCTCCACTGTGATCACCTGTGTGGCTGTCATGTCCTCTAGGGAGAGAGACACACACACAGACACACACACAGACACACACACACAGAGACAGCCTTGCCTCCCTCCACTGTGATCACCTGAGTGGCTGTCATGTCCTCTACACACACACAGAGACACACACACACACACAGAGACACACACACACAGAGACAGCCTTGCCTCCCTCCACTGTGATCACCTGAGTGGCTGTCATGTCCTCTAGGGAGACACACACAGAGACACACACACAGAGACAGCCTTGCCTCCCTCCACCGTGATCACCTGAGTGGCTGTCATGTCCTCTACACACACAGTGACACACACACAGAGACACACACACAGTGACACACACACAGAGACACACACACAGTGACACACAGAGACAGCCTTGCCTCCCTCCACTGTGATCACCTGTGTGGCTGTCATGTCCTCTAGGGAGACACACACACAGAGTGACACACACACACAGAGTGAGACACACAGAGACACACAAACACACAGAGACACACACAGAGACACACACACAGACAGAGCCTTGCCTCCCTCCACTGTGATCACCTGTGTGGCTGTCATGTCCTCTAGGGAGACACACACACAGAGACACACACAGAGACAGCCTTGCCTCCCTCCACTGTGATCACCTGAGTGGCTGTCATGTCCTCTAGGGAGACACAGAGACACACAGAGACACACACAGAGACACACACAGAGTGAGACACACAGAGACACAGACACACACAGAGAGACACACACACAGAGACACACACAGACACACACACAGACAGAGCCTTGCCTCCCTCCACTGTGATCACCTGAGTGGCTGTCATGTCCTCTACACACACACAGAGACACACACACAGTGACACACACACAGAGACACACACACAGTGACACACACACAGAGACACACACACAGAGACACAGTGACACACACACACACAGAGTGACACACACACACAGACACACAGACAGAGACACACACAGACACAAACAGAGACAGCCTTGCCTCCCTCCACTGTGATCACCTGAGTGGCTGTCATGTCCTCTAGGGAGACACACACACAGAGTGAGACACACACAGAGTGAGACACACACAGAGTGAGACACACACACACACACAGACACAGTGACACACACACAGAGACACACACAGACACACACACAGAGACAGCCTTGCCTCCCTCCACTGTGATCACCTGTGTGGCTGTCATGTCCTCTACACACACAGTGACACACACACAGTGACACACACACAGAGTGAGACACACACACACACACAGACACAGTGACACACACACAGAGACACACACAGACACACACACAGACACAGCCTTGCCTCCCTCCACCGTGATCACCTGTGTGGCTGTCATGTCCTCTAGAGAGACACACAGAGTGACACACAGAGACACACACAGTGACACACACACAGACACACAAACAGAGACAGCCTTGCCTCCCTCCACCGTGATCACCTGTGTGGCTGTCATGTCCTCTAGGGAGACACACACACAGAGACACACACACAGAGTGAGACACACACAGAGTGAGACACACACAGAGTGAGACACACACACACAGACACAGTGACACACACACAGAGACACACACAGACACACACACAGAGACAGCCTTGCCTCCCTCCACCGTGATCACCTGAGTGGCTGTCATGTCCTCTAGGGAGACACAGAGACACACACACAGAGACACACACAGACACACACAGTGACACACACAGAGTGAGACACACAGAGACACACACAGAGACACACACAGAGTGAGACACACAGAGACACACACACACAGACACAGCCTTGCCTCCCTCCACCGTGATCACCTGAGTGGCTGTCATGTCCTCTAGGGAGAGAGACACACACACAGAGAGACAGAGACACACACAGAGACACACACACACAGAGACACACACAGAGACACACACAGACACACACACAGACACACACACAGACACACACAGACACAGACAGAGCCTTGCCTCCCTCCACTGTGATCACCTGTGTGGCTGTCATGTCCTCTAGGGAGACACAGAGACACAGAGTGAGACAGAGAGACACACACACACACACAGAGATACACACAGACACACACACAGAGACAGCCTTGCCTCCCTCCACCGTGATCACCTGAGTGGCTGTCATGTCCTCTAGGGAGACACAGAGACACACACACAGAGACACACACAGACACACACAGTGACACACACAGAGTGAGACACACAGAGACACACACAGAGACACACACAGAGTGAGACACACAGAGACACACACACACAGACACAGCCTTGCCTCCCTCCACCGTGATCACCTGAGTGGCTGTCATGTCCTCTAGGGAGAGAGACACACACACAGAGAGACAGAGACACACACAGAGACACACACACACAGAGACACACACAGAGACACACACAGACACACACACAGACACACACACAGACACACACAGACACAGACAGAGCCTTGCCTCCCTCCACTGTGATCACCTGTGTGGCTGTCATGTCCTCTAGGGAGACACAGAGACACAGAGTGAGACAGAGAGACACACACACACACACAGAGATACACACAGACACACACAGAGACAGCCTTGCCTCCCTCCACTGTGATCACCTGTGTGGCTGTCATGTCCTCTACACACACACAGAGACACACACAGAGAGACACACACAGAGTGAGACACACAGAGACACACAAACACACAGAGACACACACAGAGACACACACACAGAGACAGCCTTGCCTCCCTCCACTGTGATCACCTGAGTGGCTGTCATGTCCTCTAGGGAGACACACACACAGAGTGAGACACACACAGAGTGAGACACACACAGAGTGAGACACACACACACACACAGACACAGTGACACACACACAGAGACACACACAGACACACACACAGAGACAGCCTTGCCTCCCTCCACTGTGATCACCTGTGTGGCTGTCATGTCCTCTAGGGAGACACACACACACAGTGACACACACAGAGTGAGACACACAGAGTGACACACACACAGAGACACACACACAGACACACACACAGAGACAGCCTTGCCTCCCTCCACTGTGATCACCTGTGTGGCTGTCATGTCCTCTAGGGAGACACACACACAGAGTGAGACACACACAGAGTGAGACACACACAGAGTGAGACACACACACACACACAGACACAGTGACACACACACAGAGACACACACAGACACACACACAGAGACAGCCTTGCCTCCCTCCACCGTGATCACCTGTGTGGCTGTCATGTCCTCTAGGGAGACACACACAGACACAGTGACACACACACAGAGACACACACAGAGACAGAGACACACACACACAGAGACAGAGACACAGACACACACACAGAGACAGCCTTGCCTCCCTCCACTGTGATCACCTGAGTGGCTGTCATGTCCTCTAGGGAGACACACACACAGAGTGAGACACACACAGAGTGAGACACACACAGAGTGAGACACACAGAGACACACAGACACAGACACACACACAGTGAGACACAGCCTTGCCTCCCTCCACTGTGATCACCTGTGTGGCTGTCATGTCCTCTACACACACACAGAGACACACACACAGAGACACACACAGACACACACACACAGAGACAGCCTTGCCTCCCTCCACTGTGATCACCTGAGTGGCTGTCATGTCCTCTACACACACACAGTGACACACAGAGTGAGACACACACACAGACACACACACACAGAGACACACACACAGACACACACACAGAGTGAGACACACACACAGAGTGAGACACACAGAGACACACAGACACAGACACACACACACAGACACAGCCTTGCCTCCCTCCACCGTGATCACCTGAGTGGCTGTCATGTCCTCTAGACACACAGTGAGACAGAGAGACACACAGAGTGACACACACACAGAGACTTACACAGAGTGAGACACACACACACAGAGACAGCCTTGCCTCCCTCCACCGTGATCACCTGAGTGGCTGTCATGTCCTCTAGGGAGAGACACAGACAGTGAGACAAACAGAGTGAGACACACAGACAGAGAGAGACACACACACACACACAGAGACACACACAGAGACACACACACAGTGACACACACACAGAGACAGCCTTGCCTCCCTCCACCGTGATCACCTGTGTGGCTGTCATGTCCTCTAGGGAGAGAGACACACACACACAGACACACACACACAGAGACACAGAGACACACACAGAGACAGCCTTGCCTCCCTCCACCGTGATCACCTGAGTGGCTGTCATGTCCTCTAGGGAGAGACACAGACAGTGAGACAAACAGAGTGAGACACACAGACAGAGAGAGACACACACACACACACAGAGACACACACAGAGACACACACACAGTGACACACACACAGAGACAGCCTTGCCTCCCTCCACCGTGATCACCTGTGTGGCTGTCATGTCCTCTAGGGAGAGAGACACACACACACAGACACACACACACAGAGACACAGAGACACACACAGAGACAGCCTTGCCTCCCTCCACCGTGATCACCTGAGTGGCTGTCATGTCCTCTAGGGAGAGACACAGACAGTGAGACAAACAGAGTGAGACACACAGACAGAGAGAGACACACACAGTGAGACACACACACAGAGACACACACAGAGACACACACACAGTGAGACACACACACAGAGTGAGACACACACACAGAGACAGCCTTGCCTCCCTCCACCGTGATCACCTGTGTGGCTGTCATGTCCTCTAGGGAGAGAGACACACACACACACAGTGACACACACACACACACAGAGACACACAGAGACACACACACACACAGACACAGCCTTGCCTCCCTCCACCGTGATCACCTGTGTGGCTGTCATGTCCTCTAGAGAAACAGAGACACAGACAGTGAGACACACACAGACACACACAGTGACACACACAGTGACACAGACACACACAGTGACACACACAGTGACACACACAGAGACACACACAGAGCCTTGCCTCCCTCCACCGTGATCACCTGTGTGGCTGTCATGTCCTCTACACACACACAGAGACACAGACACACACAGACACACACAGTGACACACACATAGACACAGAGACACAGACAGAGCCTTGCCTCCCTCCACCGTGATCACCTGTGTGGCTGTCATGTCCTCTAGGGAGAGACACACACAGAGTGACACACACAGACACAGAGACACACACAGAGTGAGACAGACAGAGTGAGACACACAGAGTGAGACACAGAGACACACACACAGAGACACACACACAGAGACACACACACACAGACAGAGCCTTGCCTCCCTCCACCGTGATCACCTGTGTGGCTGTCATGTCCTCTACAGAAACACACACAGTGAGACACACACAGAGACACACACACAGAGACAGACACACACACAGTGTGAGACACACACAGAGTGACACACACAGAGAGACACAGAGTGAGACACACACAGAGTGAGACACACACAGAGTGAGACACACAGAGACACACACACACAGAGACATACACACAGAGACACACACAGAGACACACACAGAGACATACACACAGAGACACACACAGAGTGAGACACACAGAGACACACACACAGAGACACACACAGAGACACACAGAGACACACACACACAGAGACACTACTATCACTACAGTGATACTATTACAGTGATACTACTATCACTACAGTGATACTATTATCACTACAGTGATACTACTATCACTACAGTGATACTATTATCACTACAGTGATACTATTACAGTGATACTACTATCGCTACAGTGATACTATCACTACAGTGATACTACTATCACTACAGTGATACTATTACAGGGATACTACTATTACTACAGTGATATTACTATCACTAGTGATATTACAGTGATACTATTACAGTGATACTACTATCACTACAGTGATACTATCACTACAGTGATACTATTACAGTGATACTACTATCACTACAATGATACTATTATCACTACAGTGATACTATTATCACTACAGTGATACTATAACAGTGATACTACTATCACTACAGTGATACTATCACTACAGTGATACTATTACAGTGATACTACTATCACTACAATGATACTATTATCACTACAGTGATACTATTATCACTACAGTGATACTATTACAGTGATACTACTATCACTACAGTGATACTACTATCACTACAGTGATACTACTATCACTACAGTGATACTATTACAGTGATACTATTACAGTGATACTACTATCACTACAGTGATACTATTACAGTAATACTACTATAGTGATACTATCACTACAGTGATACTACTATCACTACAGTGATACTATTACAGGGATACTACTATTACTACAGTGATACTACTATCACTAGTGATATTACAGTGATACTATTACAGTGATACTACTATCACTACAGTGATACTATTACAGTGATACTATTACAGTGTTACTACTATCACTACAGTGATACTATCACTACAGTGATACTATCACTACAGTGATACTACTATCACTACAGTGATACTATTACAGTGATACTATTATCACTACAGTGATACTATCACTACAGTGATACTACTATCACTACAGTGATACTACCACTACAGTGATACTACTATCACTACAGTGATACTACTATCACTACAGTGATACTATTATCACTACAGTGATACTATTACAGTGATACTACTATCACTACAGTGATACTATTATCACTACAGTGATACTATTATCACTACAGTGATACTATTACAGTGATACTACTATCACTACAGTGATACTACTATCACTACAGTGATACTACTATCACTACAGTGATACTATTATCACTACAGTGATACTACTATCACTACAGTGATACTATTACAGTGATACTACTATCACTACAGTGATACTACCACTACAGTGATACTACTATCACTACAGTGATACTATTATCACTACAGTGATACTATTACAGTGATACTACTATCGCTACAGTGATACTATCACTACAGTGATACTACTATCACTACAGTGATACTATTACAGTGATACTATTACAGTGATACTACTATCACTACAGTGATACTATTACAGTGATATTATTACAGTGATATTATCACTACAGTGATACTATAACAGTGATACTACTATCACTACAGTGATACTATCACTACAGTGATACTATTACAGTGATACTACTATCACTACAATGATACTACTATCACTACAGTGATACTATTATCACTACAGTGATACTATTACAGTGATACTACTATCACTACAGTGATACTACTATCACTACAGTGATACTACTATCACTACAGTGATACTACTACAGTGATACTATTACAGTGATACTATTACAGTGATACTACTATCACTACAATGATACTATTATCACTACAGTGATACTATTATCACTACAGTGATACTATTATCACTACAGTGATACTATTACAGTGATACTACTATCACTACAGTGATACTACTATCACTACAGTGATACTACTATCACTACAGTGATACTATTACAGTGATACTATTACAGTGATACTATTACAGTGTTACTACTATCACTACAGTGATACTATTACAGTGATACTATTACAGTGATACTATCAGTGATACTATTACAGTGATACTACTATCACTACAGTGATACTATTACAGTGATACTATCACTACAGTGATACCATTACAGTGATACTATCACTACAGTGATACTATCACTACAGTGATACTATCACTACAGTGATACTATCACTACAGTGATACTATTACAGTGATACTATTACAGTGCTACTACTACAGCTACAGTGTTATAGAGTTGTTATTATTATAATAATATTTGAGGCGATTGATCATCAGGGGCATCGTGTTAGTCAGCAGACTCACCGTGATGTGCTGCATCCGGATCAATCACCACCTCGACAGTCTCAACAGGCTTGATGATCTCAAGGATGTTCAGCCTGGGTTCAACGCCTGGACATGGAGAGACAGCGAGAGACAGAGAGAGACAGAGAGAGACAGAGAGAGACAGAGACAGAGACAGAGAGACAGAGAGAGAGACAGAGAGACAGAGAGAGAGAGACAGAGAGAGACAGAGACAGAGAGAGACAGAGAGACAGTGAGAGAGAGACAGAGAGACAGAGAGACAGAGAGAGAGAGAGACAGAGAGATAGAGAGAGAGAGACAGAGAGACAGAGAGAGGCTCTGCTACACCCTGAGTCTCCGCTACACCCTGAGTGTCTGCTACACCCTGAGTCTCTAGACTATGAGTCTCTACTACATCCTGAGACTCTACTACACCCTTAGTCTCTACAACACCCTGAGTCTCTGCTACACCCTGAGGCTCTACTACACCCTGAGTCTCTGCTACACCCTGAGGCTCTACTACACCCTGAGTCTCTGCTACACCCTGAGGCTCTACTACACCCTGAGTCTCTACGACACCCTGAGTCTCTACTACACCCTGAGTCTCTACTACACCCTGAGTCTCTAGACTGTGAGTCTCTACTACACCCTGAGTCTCTACTACACCCTGAGTCTCTGCTACACCTCGAGGCTCTGCTACACCCTGAGTCTCTAGACTATGAGACTCTACTACATCCTGAGACTCTACTACACCCTGAGTCTCTACTACACCCTGAGGCTCTACTACACCCTGAGTCTCTACGACACCCTGAGTCTCTACTACACCCTGAGTCTCTACTACACCCTGAGTCTCTACTACACCCTGAGTCTCTATTACACCCTGAGTCTCTACTCCACCCTGAGTCTCTACTACACCCTGAGGCTCTGCTACACCCTGAGTCTCTACTACACCCTGAGTCTCTACTACACCCTGAGTCTCTACTACACCCTGAGTCTCTACTACACCCTGAGTCTCTGCTACACCCTGAGTCTCTACTACACCCTGAGTCTCTGCTACACCCTGAGTCTCTGCTACACCCCGAGTCTCTACTACACCCCGAGTCTCTACTACACCCCGAGTCTCTACTACACCCTGAGTCTCTAGACTATGAGTCTCTACTACACCCTGAGTCTCTGCTACACCCTGAGTCTCTGCTACACCCTGAGTCTCTACTACACCCTGAGTCTCCACTACAACCTGAGTCTCTACCACACCCTGAGTCTCTGCTACAGCCTGAGTCTCTACTACACCCTGAGTCTCTGCTACACCCTGAGTCTCTGCTACACCCTGAGTCTCTACTACACCCTGAGTCTCTACTACACCCTGAGTCTCTACTACACCCTGAGTCTCTGCTACACCCTGAGTCTCTACTACACCCTGAGTCTCTACTACAACCTGAGTCTCTAGACTATGAGACTCTACTACACCCTGAGTCTCTGCTACACCCTGAGTCTCTACTACACCCTGAGTCTCTACTACACCCTGAGTCTCTAGACTATGAGTCTCTACTACACCCTGAGTCTCTGCTACACCCCGAGTCTCTGCTACACCCTGAGTCTCTAGACTATGAGTCTCTACTACACCCTGAGTCTCTGCTACACCCTGAGTCTCTGCTACACCCTGAGTCTCTACTACACCCTGAGTCTCCACTACAACCTGAGTCTCTACCACACCCTGAGTCTCTGCTACACCCTGAGTCTCTAGACTATGAGTCTCTGCTACACCCTGAGTCTCTGCTACACCCTGAGGCTCTGCTACACCCTGAGTCTCTACTACAACCTGAGTCTCTAGACTATGAGACTCTACTACACCCTGAGTCTCTGCTACACCCTGAGTCTCTACTACACCCTGAGTCTCTACTACACCCTGAGTCTCTAGACTATGAGTCTCTACTACACCCTGAGTCTCTGCTACACCCTGAGTCTCTACTACACCCTGAGTCTCTACTACACCCTGAGTCTCTAGACTATGAGTCTCTACTACACCCTGAGTCTCTGCTACACCCCGAGTCTCTACTACACCCTGAGTCTCTGCTACACCCTGAGTCTCTGCTACACCCTGAGTCGCTACTACACCCTGAGTCTCTACTACACCCTTAGTCTCTACTATACCCCGAGTCTCTGCTACACCCTGAGTCTCTGCTACACCCTGAGTCTCTACTACAACCTGAGTCTCTAGACTACGAGTCTCTACTACACCCTGAGTCTCTACTACACCCTGAGTCTCTGCTACACCCTGAGTCGCTACTACACCCTGAGTCTCTACTACACCCTTAGTCTCTACTATACCCCGAGTCTCTGCTACACCCTGAGTCTCTGCTACACCCTGAGTCTCTACTACAACCTGAGTCTCTAGACTACGAGTCTCTACTACACCCTGAGTCTCTACTACACCCTGAGTCTCTAGACTACGAGTCTCTACTACACCCTGAGTCTCTAGACTACGAGTCTCTACTACACCCTGAGTCTCTACTACACCCTGAGTCTCTACTACACCCCGAGTCTCTACTACACCCTGAGTCTCCACTACAACCTGAGTCTCTACCACACCCTGAGTCTCTGCTACACCCTGAGTCTCTGCTACACCCTGAGTCTCTGCTACACCCTGAGTCTCTAGACTATGAGTCTCTACTACACCCTGAGTCTCTACTACACCCTGAGTCTCTACTACACCCTGAGTCTCTACTACACCCTGAGTCTCTACTACACCCTGAGTCTCTACTACACCCTGAGTCTCTAGACTATGAGTCTCTACTACAACCTGAGTCTCTGCTACACCCTGAGTCTCTGTTACACCCTGAGTCTCTGCTACACCCTGAGTCTCTACTACACCCTGAGTCTCTACTACAACCTGAGTCTCTACTACACCCTGAGTCTCTACTACACCCTGAGTCTCTACTACAACCTGAGTCTCTACTACACCCTGAGTCTCTACTACACCCTGAGTCTCTGTTACACCCTGAGTCTCTGCTACACCCTGAGTCTCTACTACACCCTGAGTCTCTACTAGACCCTGAGTCTCTAGACTATGAGTCTCTACTACACCCTGAGTCTCTACTACACCCTGAGTCTCTAGACTATGAGTCTCTACTACACCCTGAGTCTCTACTACAACCTGAGTCTCTACTACACCCTGAGTCTCTACTACACCCTGAGTCTCTACTACACCCTGAGTCTCTACTACACCCTGAGTCTCTAGACCCTGAGTCTCTACTACACCCTGAGTCTCTACTACACCCTGAATCTCCCCTACTACACCCTGAGTCTCTACTACACCCTGAATCTCTGCTACACCCTGAGTCTCTGCTACACCATGAGTCTCTGCTACACCCTGAGTCTCTACTACACCCTGAGTCTCTATACCCTGAGTCTCTACTACACCCTGAGTCTCTACTACACCCTGAGTCTCTATACCCTGAGTCTCTACTACACCCTGAGTCTCTACTACACCCTGAATCTCCCCTACTACACCCTGAGTCTCTACTACACCCTGAGTCTCTGCTACACCCTGAGTCTCTGCTACACCGTGAGTCTCTGCTACACCCTGAGTCTCTGCTACACCCTGAGTCTCTACTACACCCTGAGTCTCTGCTACATCTTGAGTCTCTGCTACACCCTGAGTCTCTGCTACACCGAGTCTCTGCTACACCCTGAGTCTCTACTACACCCTGAGTCTCTGCTACACCCTGAGTCTCTGCTACACCCTGAGTCTCTAGACTATGAGTCTCTACTACACCCTGAGTCTCTACTACACCCTGAGACTCTACTACACCCTGAGTCTCTACTACACCCTGAGTCTCTACTAGACCCTGAGTCTCTACTACATCCTGAGTCTCTACTACACCCTGAGTCTCTAGACTATGAGTCTCTACTACACCCTGAGTCTCTACTACACCCTGAGTCTCTAGACTATGAGTCTCTACTACACCCTGAGTCTCTACTACACCCTGAGTCTCTGCTTCACCCTGAGTCTCTACTACACCCTGAGTCTCTACTACACCCTGAGTCTCTAGACTATGAGTCTCTACTACACCCTGAGTCTCTGCTACACCCTGAGTCTCTGCTACACCCTGAGTCTCTACTATACCCTGAGTCTCTAGACTATGAGTCTCTACTACAACCTGAGTCTCTAGACTATGAGTCTCTACTACGCCCTGAGTCTCTACTACACCCTGAGTCTGTACTACACCCTGAGTCTCTACTACACCCTGAGTCTCTACTACAACCTGAGTCTCTACTACAACCTGAGTCTCTACTACACCCTGAGTCTCTACTACACCCTGAGTCTCTGCTACACCCTGAGTCTCTACTACACCCTGAGTCTCTACTACACCCTGAGTCTCTGCTACACCCTGAGTCTCTACTACACCCTGAGTCTCTGCTACACCCTGAGTCTCTACTACAACCTGAGTCTCTACTACACCCTGAGTCTCTGCTACACCCTGAGTCTCTGCTACACCCTGAGGCTCTGCTACACCCTGAGTCTCTGCTACACCCTGAGTCTCTACTACACCCTGAGTCTCTGCTACACCCTGAGTCTCTACCACACCCTGAGTCTCTGCTACACCCTGAGTCTCTACTACACCCTGAGTCTCTGCTACACCCTGAGTCTCTGCTACACCCTGAGTCTCTACTACACCCTGAGTCTCTACTACACCCTGAGTCTCTACTACACCCTGAGTCTCTACTACACCCTGAGTCTCTGCTACACCCTGAGTCTCTACTACACCCTGAGTCTCTACTACACCCTGAGTCTCTGCTACACCCTGTGTCTCTACTACACCCTGAGTCTCTACTACACCCTGAGTCTCTACTACACCCTGAGTCTCTACTACACCCTGAGTCTCTACTACACCCTGAGTCTCTGCTACACCCTGAGCCTCTACTACACCGTGAGTCTCTACTACACCCTGAGTCTCTACTACACCCTGAGTCTCTGCTACACCCTGAGTCTCTACTACACCCTGAGTCTCTACTACAACCTGAGTCTCTAGACTACGAGTCTCTACTACACCCTGAGTCTCTACTACACCCTGAGTCTCTACTACACCCTGAGTCTCTACTACACCCTGAGTCTCTACTACACCCCGAGTCTCTACTACACCCCGAGTCTCTACTACACCCTGAGTCTCTAGACTACGAGTCTCTACTACACCCTGAGTCTCTACTACACCCTGAGTCTCTACTACACCCTGAGTCTCTACTACACCCTGAGTCTCTACTACACCCTGAGTCTCTACTACACCCTGAGTCTCTACTTCACCCTGAGTCTCTACTAGACCCTGAGTCTCTACTACACCCTGAGTCTCTACTACACCCTGAGTCTCTACTACACCCTGAGTCTCTGCTACACCCTGAGTCTCTACTACAACCTGAGTCTCTAGACTATGAGTCTCTACTACACCCTGAGTCTCTGCTACACCCTGAGTCGCTACTACACCCTGAGTCTCTACTACACCCTTAGTCTCTACTATACCCCGAGTCTCTGCTACACCCTGAGTCTCTGCTACACCCTGAGTCTCTACTACAACCTGAGTCTCTAGACTACGAGTCTCTACTACACCCTGAGTCTCTACTACACCCTGAGTCTCTACTACACCCTGAGTCTCTACTACACCCTGAGTCTCTACTACACCCCGAGTCTCTACTACACCCCGAGTCTCTACTACACCCTGAGTCTCTAGACTACGAGTCTCTACTACACCCTGAGTCTCTACTACACCCTGAGTCTCTACTACACCCTGAGTCTCTACTACACCCTGAGTCTCTACTACACCCTGAGTCTCTACTACACCCTGAGTCTCTGCTACACCCTGAGTCTCTACTACACCCTGAGTCTCTACTACACCCTGAGTCTCTGCTACACCCTGAGTCTCTGCTACACCCTGAGTCTCTACTACACCCTGAGTCTCTGCTACACCCTGAGTCTCTACTACACCCTGAGTCTCTACTACACCCTGAGTCTCTGCTACACCCTGAGTCTCTACTACACCCTGAGTCTCTACTACAACCTGAGTCTCTAGACTATGAGTCTCTGCTACACCCTGAGTCTCTACTACACCCTGAGTCTCTAGACTATGAGTCTCTGCTACACCCTGAGTCTCTGCTACACCCTGAGTCTCTGCTACACCCCGAGTCTCTACTACACCCTGAGTCTCTGCTACACCCTGAGTCTCTACTACACCCTGAGTCTCTACTACACCCTGAGTTTCTACTAGACAGTGAGACATGGTCTACCCGTGTGGTGGGTCTCAGACCTTGTCTGGATATGACTTGGACGCTTAGCTGGACCATCCCATCTGTCTTCACCCCTTGGTCAAAGAGACTCCGTCCTGGGTCCAACTACACACACACGGCAGGCAGAGGAGGAGAGAGACACGGGGGGGAGGGGGAGAGACACTACACTATACACTACACTATATACTACTACACTACTACACTATACACTACTACACTACACTATAAACTACTACACTATACACTACTACACTACACACTACTACACTATACACTACTACACTATACACTACTACACTATACACTACTACACTATACACTACACACTACTACACTACACTATACACTACTACACTACACTATACACTACTACACTATAAACTACTACACTACACTATACACTACTACACTATACACTACTACACTATAAACTACTACACTACACTATACACTACTACACTATACACTACTACACTATAAACTACTACACTACACTATACACTACTACACTACTACACTATAAACTACTACACTACACTGTACACTATACACTACACTATACACTACTACACTATACACTACACACTACTACACTACACACTACTACACTACACACTACTACACTACACTACACACTACTACACTACACACTACTACACTATACACTACTACACTATACACTACTAACACTATACACTACTACACTATACACTACTACACTATACACTACTACACTATACACTACTACACTATACACTACACTATACACTACTACACTATACACTACTACACTATACACAACTACACTATACACTACTACACTACACTATACACTACTACACTACACACTACTACACTATACACTACTACACTATACACTACTACACTATACACTACTACACTATACACTACTACACTATACACTACTACACTATACACTACTACACTACTACACTATACACTACTACACTATACACTACTAAACTATACACTACTACACTATACACTACTACACTACTACACTACACTATACACTACTACACTACACTATACACTACTACACTACACTATACACTACTACACTATAAACTACTACACTACACTATACACTACTACACTATAAACTACTACACTACACTGTACACTATACACTACACTATACACTACTACACTACTACACTATAAACTACTACACTACACTGTACACTATACACTACACTATACACTACTACACTATACTATACACACTACTACACTACACTATACACTACTACACTACACACTACTACACTACACTATACACTACTACACTATACACTACTACACTATACACCACTACACCATACACCACTACACTATACACTACAACAGAGTGGTGGGTGGGCAAACAGAGGCAACCTGGATGTCCTGCAGACAGATGTGGTGGTTTTCGAGTGAGCATTGCAGCCGAGGTTCCAGAAGCTTCTTGAGGTTCTCGATGGGCTCCCCGATGTCAATGGACTGGCTCACAAACTCCGCCACCTGCCCACACAGACTGGGGGTGGGGGGAGGGGCATGGGCAGAGGGGGAGGGGCATAGAGGAGGGGGGAGGGGCATAGAGAAAGGGGGAGGGGCACAGAGAGGGGAGAGGGGCACAGAGAGGGGGGAGGGGCATAGAGGAGGGGGAGGGGCATAGAGGAGGGGGAGGGGTACAGAGAGGGGGGAGGAGCACAGAGAGGGGGGAGGGGCATAGAGGGGAGGGGCACAGAGGGGAGGGGCACAGAGGGGAGGGGCACAGAGGAGGGGGAGGGGCACAGAGGGGGGAGGGGCACAGAGGGGGGGGAGGGGCACAGAGAGGGGGGAGGGGCAAAGAGGGGAGGGGCACAGAGGGGGGGGAGGGGCACAGAGGGGGGAGGGGCACAGAGAGGGGGAGGGGCACAGAGAGGGGGAGGGGCACAGAGAGGGGGAGGGGCACAGAGAGGGGGAGGGGCACAGAGGGGGGGGAGGGGCACAGAGGAGGGGGAGGGGCACAGAGAGGGGGGAGGGGCATAGAGAAAGGGGGAGGGGCACAGAGAGGGGAGAGGGGCACAGAGAGGGGAGAGGGGCACAGAGAGGGGGGAGGGGCACAGAGAGGGGGGAGGGGCACAGAGGGGGCGGGGCATGGGGGGTAACGGCCATTGTGATACCCACAGACACGGCCATTGTGATACCCACAGACACGACCATTGTGATACCCACAGACACGGCCATTGTGATACCCACAGACACGACCATTGTGATACCCACAGACACGGCCGTTGTGATACCCACAGACACGGCCGTTGTGATACCCACAGACACGACCATTGTGACACCCACAGACACGACCATTGTGATACCCACAGACACGGCCATTGTGATACCCACAGACACGGCAATCGTGATACCCACAGACACGGCCATTGTGATACCCACAGACACGGCCATTGTGATACCCACAGACACGGCCATTGTGATACCCACAGACACGACCAACGTGATACCCACAGACACGGCCATTGTGATACCCACAGACACGGCCATTGTGATACCCACAGACACGGCCATCGTGATACCCACAGACACGACCATTGTGATACCCACAGACACGGCCATTGTGATACCCACAGACACGGCCGTTGTGATACCCACAGACACGGCCATCGTGATACCCACAGACACGGCAATCGTGACACCCACAGACACGGCCATTGTGATACCTACAGACACGGCCATTGTGACACCCACAGACACGGCCACTGTGATACCCACAGACACGGCCATCGTGATACCCACAGACACGACCATCGTGATACCCACAGACACGACCATTGTGATACCCACAGACACGGCCATTTAGGTACCCACAGACACGGCCATTGTGATACCCACAGACACGGCCATCGTGATACCCACAGACACGGCCATTGTGATACCCACAGACACGGCCATTATGATACCCACAGACACGGCCATTATGATACCCACAGACACGGCCATTGTGATACCCACAGACACGACCATTGTGATACCCACAGACACGGCAATTGTGATACCCACAGACACGGCCATTGTGATACCCACAGACACGGCCACTGTGATACCCACAGACACGACCACTGTGATACCCACAGACACGACCATTGTGATACCCACAGACACGGCCATTGTGATACCCACAGACACGGCCATTGTGATACCCACAGACACGGCCATTGTGATACCCACAGACACGGCCACTGTGATACCCACAGACACGACCATTGTGATACCCACAGACACGACCACTGTGATACCCACAGACACGGCCATTGTGATACCCACAGACACGGCAATCGTGATACCCACAGACACGACCATTGTGATACCCACAGACACGGCCACTGTGATACCCACAGACACGGCCATTGTGATACCCACAGACACGGCAATCGTGATACCCACAGACACGGCCATTGTGATACCCACAGACACGGCCGTTGTGATACCCACAGACACGGCCATCGTGATACCCACAGACACGGCCATTGTGATACCCACAGACACGGCAATCGTGATACCCACAGACACGGCCATTGTGATACCCACAGACACGACCACTGTGACACCCACAGACACGGCCACTGTGATACCCACAGACACGGCCATTGTGATACCCACAGACACGACCATTGTGACACCCACAGACACGGCAATCGTGATACCCACAGACACGGACATCGTGATACCCACAGACACGGCCATTGTGATACCCACAGACACGACCACTGTGACACCCACAGACACGGCCATTGTGATACCCACAGACACGACCATTGTGATACCCACAGACACGGCAATCGTGATACCCACAGACACGACCACTGTGATACCCACAGACACGGCCATTGTGATAAACTCACCTGTCATCAGCACAGACTTGCTTCTGCACGGCCTCAATCTCAATCTCGATGATGTCATCCGAGCAACGCTTCGTCATGATCCTGGTACAATGAAGACAGACAGTGGCTAATCAAAGTGACTAACCACGTGGTACAATAAAGACAGACAGTGACTAATCAAAGTGACTAACCACGTGGTATAATAAAGACAGACAGTGACTAATCAAAGCGACTAACCACGTGGTACAATAAAGACAGACAGTGGCTAATCAAAGTGACTAACCACGTGGTACAATAAAGACAGACAGTGACTAATCAAACACAACCACGTGGTACAATAAAGACAGACAGTGTCTAATCAAAGTGACTAACCACGTGGTACAATAGACAGACAGTGGCTAATCAAAGTGACTAACCACGTGGTACAATAAAGACAGACAGTGACTAATCAAAGTGACTAACCACGTGGTACAATAAAGACAGACAGTGGCTAATCAAAGTGACTAACCACGTGGTACAATAAAGACAGACAGTGACTAATCAAAGCGACTAACCACGTGGTACAATAAAGACAGACAGTGACTAATCAAAGTGACTAACCACGTGGTACAATAAAGACAGACAGTGACTAATCAAAGTGACTAACCACGTGGTACAATAAAGACAGACAGTGACTAATCAAAGTGACTAACCACGTGGTACAATAAAGACAGACAGTGACTAATCAAAGTGACTAACCACGTGGTACAATAAAGACAGACAGTGACTAATCAAAGTGACTAACCACGTGGTACAATAAAGACAGACAGTGACTAATCAAAGTGACTACCACGTGGTACAATAAAGACAGACAGTGACTAATCAAAGTGACTAACCACGTGGTACAATAAAGACAGACAGTGACTAATCAAAGTGACTAACCACGTGGTACAATAAAGACAGACAGTGACTAATCAAAGTGACCAACCACGTGGTACAATAAAGACAGACAGTGACTAATCAAAGTGACTAACCACGTGGTACAATAAAGACAGACAGTGACTAATCAAAGTGACTAACCACGTGGTACAATAAAGACAGACAGTGACTAATCAAAGTGACTAACCACGTGGTACAATAAAGACAGACAGTGACTAATCAAAGTGACTAACCACGTGGTACAATAAAGACAGACAGTGACTAATCAAAGTGACTACCACGTGGTACAATAAAGATAGTGACTAATCAAAGTGACTAACCACGTGGTACAATAAAGACAGACAGTGACTAATCAAAGTGACTAACTACGTGGTACAATAAAGACAGACAGTGACTAATCAAAGTGACTAACCACGTGGTACAATAAAGACAGACAGTGACTAATCAAAGTGACTACCACGTGGTACAATAAAGACAGACAGTGACTAATCAAAGTGACTAACCACGTGGTACAATAAAGACAGTGACTAATCAAAGTGACTACCACGTGGTACAATAAAGACAGACAGTGACTAACCAAAGTGACTACCACGTGGTACAATAAAGACAGACAGTGACTAATTAAAGTGACTAACCACGTGGTACAATAAAGACAGACAGTGACTAATCAAAGTGACTACCACGTGGTACAATAAAGACAGACAGTGACTAATCAAAGTGACTACCACGTGGTACAATAAAGACAGACAGTGACTAATCAAAGTGACTAACCACGTACGTGGTACAATAAAGACAGACAGTGACTAATCAGTGACCCCTAAATAGTTTAAATGTTAGACAGTGATTAAACGTTACAACTACATAGTTTAAATAAAGTTAGACAGCGATTAAACGTTACAACTACTTAGTTTAAATAAAGTTAGACAGTAACTAAACGTTACAACTACTTAGTTTAAATAAAGTTAGACAGTGATTAAACGTTACAACTACTTAGTTTAAATGTTAGACAGTGATTCAACGTTACAACTATATAGTTTAAATAAAGTTAGACAGTAACTAAACGTTACAACTACTTAGTTTAAATGTTAGACAGTGATTAAACGTTACTACATAGTTTAAGTAAAGTTAGACAGCGATTAAACGTTACTACATAGTTTAAAGTTAAAGTGACTACGTAGTTAGACCGTGACTGACTAACGTGACATAGTTTAAACGTTAGACTATGAATTCTTTAAATTATATAAGTTACATATCTAACTTATATGATTTATGATTCGCCTAACGCAATAGCCGTCACGTACAATTTAACAAATCAAAAACCCTCGCTAACACAGATATAAGACACCACCACGGCACAGAACTGACATTTAAAAGCGTCACCGCTATCAAGAGTTAGCTACTAAAAATTATATGCGATTAAAACGATTATCGAATGCTATCAAATTTAACGATAAACAAACACTCGCCTAGTGTAGGCCTCAGGCCTTAGGCCTCAGGCTCCAACCATCGGAAACCACCACAGCGATAGCGGCGAGAGAATAGCGAATAAAAATTATTCGCTTCGCGCGGAGAGACGTGGCATGGGGGTGTAGGTAAAGAAAGGTTGTTGTTATAAACCCAGCTCGGCGTTAATAAAAAATAAAAATTGTTAAGTTTTTAATTTATTTTTAAATTGGCGGGAAGGAAACTCACGGTGAGGAGGCGGAGATTGGGGCGGGGCGATGGTTCAACTTCCGGCGGATGTGATGTCATTGAGTGGGGGTGGGTGATAGGGGGGGTCTCTATGGGTCACTGTGGGTCACTGTGGGTCTCTATGAGTATGGATGTCTGTGTGTCTCTATGGGTCTCTGTGTGTCTCTATGGGTCTCTACGAGAATGGGTCTCTGTGGGTCTCTGTGTGTCTCTGTAGGTCTCTGTGGGTCTCTATGGGTCTCTGTGTGTCTCTGTGGGTCTCTATGAGTATGGGTCTCTGTGGGTCTCTGTGTGTCTCTGTGGGTCTCTATGGGTCTCTATGAGTCTCTATGTGTCTCTATGGGTCTCTGTGGGTCTCTATGAGTATGGATGTCTGTGGGTCTCTGTGGGTCTCTATGAGTATGGATGTCTGTGGGTCTCTGTGGGTCTCTGTGGGTCTCTGTGGGTCTCTGTGTGTCTCTGTAGGTCTCTGTGGGTCTCTATGGGTCTCTGTGTGTCTCTGTGGGTCTCTATGAGTATGGGTCTCTGTGGGTCTCTGTGTGTCTCTGTGGGTCTCTGTGTTTCTCTATGTGTCTCTGTGTGTCTCTATGGGTCTCTGTGGGTCTCTATGAGTATGGGTGTCTGTGGGTCTCTATGGGTCTCTGTGTGTCTCTATGTGTCTCTGTGTGTCTCTATGTGTCTCTATGGGTCTCTGTGTGTCTCTATGGGTCTCTACGAGAATGGGTCTCTGTGGGTCTCTGTGTGTCTCTGTGGGTCTCTACGAGAATGGGTCTCTGTGGGTCTCTATGTGTCTCTGTGGGTCTCAATGAGTATGGGTCTCTGTGGGTCTCTATGAGTATGGGTCTCTGTGTGTCTCTGTGTGTCTCTGTGGGTCTCTGTGGGTCTCTGTGGGTGTCTATGAGTATGGGTGTCTGTGGGTCTCTGTGTGTCTCTGTGGGTCTCCATGAGTCTGTGTGGGTCTCTGTGGGTCTCTGAGAATGGGTCTCTATGAGTCTCTGTGGGTCTCTATGGGTCTCTGTGGGTCTCTGCGAATGGGTCTCTATGAGTATGGGTCTCTGTGGGTCTCTGTGGGTCTCTATGAGTATGGGTCTCTGTGGGTCTCTGTGGGTCTCTATGAGTCTCTGTGGGTCTCTGCGAATGGGTCTCTATGAGTATGGGTCTCTATGGGTCTCTGTGGGTCTCTATGGGTCTCTGTGGGTCTCTGTGGGTCTCTGTGGGTCTCTGTGGGTCTCTATGAGTCTCTGTGGGTCTCTGCGAATGGGTCTCTATGAGTATGGGTCTCTGTGGGTCTCTGTGGGTCTCTATGAGTCTCTGTGGGTCTCTGCGAATGGGTCTCTATGAGTATGGGTCTCTGTGGGTCTCTGTGGGTCTCTATGGGTCTCTATGGGTCTCTGTGGGTCTCTATGGGTCTCTGTGAGTCTCTGTGGGTCTCTGTGGGTCTCTATGAGTCTCTCTGAGAATGGGTCTCTATGGGTCTCTGTGTGTCTCTGTGTGTCTCTGTGGGTCTCTATGAGTCTCTCTGAGAATGGGTCTCTATGGGTCTCTATGGGTCTCTGTGGGTCTCTGTGGGTCTCTGAGAATGGTTCTCTGTGGGTCTCTGTGGGTCTCTATGAGCATGGGTCTCTATGAGTCTCTGTGGGTCTCTATGTGTCTCTATGTGTCTCTATGAGTCTCTCTGAGAATGGGTCTCTATGGGTCTCTGTGTGTCTCTGTGATGATTTCAGTCACTTACCTGATAGCTGCTCACATACTTTTCTAATGGGTGTGTGGGTGGTGGTGTGTGGGTGGTGTGTGTGGGTGGTGGTGTGTGGGTGGTGGTGTGTGGGTGGTGGTGTGTGGGTGGTGGTGTGTGGGTGGTGGTGTGTGGGTGGTGGTGTGTGGGGGGTGGTGTGTGGGTGGTGGTGTGTGGGTGGTGGTGTGTGGGGGGTGGTGTGTGGGTGGTGGTGTGTGGGTGGTGGTGTGTGTGGGTGGTGGTGTGTGGGTGGTGGTGTGTGGGTGGTGGTGTGTGGGTGGTGGTGTGTGGGTGGTGGTGTGTGGGTGGTGGTGTGTGGGTGGTGGTGTGTGGGTGGTGGTGTGTGGGTGGTGGTGTGTTGGTGGTGGTGTGTGGGTGGTGGTGTGTGGGGGGTGGTGTGTGGGTGGTGGTGTGTGGGTGGTGGTGTGTGGGTGGTGGTGTGTGGGGGGTGGTGTGTGGGTGGTGGTGTGTGGGTGGGGGTGTGTGGGGGGTGGTGTGTGGGTGGTGGTGTGTGGGTGGTGGTGTGTGTGGGTGGTGGTGTGTGGGTGGTGGTGTGTGGGTGGTGGTGTGTGGGTGGTGGGGTGTGGGTGGTGGTGTGTGGGTGGTGGTGTGTGGGTGGTGGTGTGTGGGTGGTGGTGTGTGGGTGGTGGTGTGTGGGTGGTGGTGTGTGGGGGGTGGTGTGTGGGTGGTGGTGTGTGGGTGGTGGTGTGTGGGTGGTGGTGTGTGGGGGGTGGTGTGTGGGGGGTGATGTGTGGGTGGTGGTGTGTGGGGGGTGGTGTGTGGGTGGTGGTGTGTGGGTGGTGGTGTGTGGGGGGTGGTGTGTGGGTGGTGGTGTGTGGGTGGTGGTGGTGTGTGGGTGGTGGTGTGTGTGGGTGGTGGTGTGTGGGTGGTGGTGTGTGGGTGGTGGTGTGTGGGTGGTGGTGTGTGGGTGGTGGTGTGTGGGTGGTGGTGTGTGGGTGGTGGTGTGTGTGGGGTGATGTGTGGGGGGTGGTGTGTGGGGGGTGGTGTGTGGGGGGTGATGTGTGGGTGGTGGTGTGTGGGTGGTGGTGGTGTGTGGGTGGTTGTGGGTGGGTGGTGGTGTGTGGGGTGGTGTGTGGGTGGTGGTGTGTGGGGGGTGGTGTGTGGGTGGTGGTGTGTGTGGGGTGATGTGTGGGGGGTGGTGTGTGGGGGGTGGTGTGTGGGTGGCGGTGTGTGGGTGGTGGTGTGTGGGTGGTGGTGTGTGGGTGGTGGTGTGTGGGGGGTGATGTGTGTGGGGGGTGGTGTGTGTGTGTCAGTGTTTGTGTGTCAGTGTGTGTCTGTGTGTGTCTGTGTGTGGGTGTCAGTGTGTGTGTCAGTGTGTGTGTGTCACTGTGTATGTGTGGGTGGTGGTGGGTGGGTGGTGGTGTGTGGGGGGTGGTGTGTGTGTGTGTGTCAGTGTGTGTGTGTGTCACTGTGTATGTGTGGGTGGTGGTGGGTGGGTGGTGGTGTGTGGGGGGTGGTGTGTGTGTGTGTGTCAGTGTGTGTGTGTGTCACTGTGTATGTGTGGGTGGTGGTGTGTGGGGGGTGGTGTGTGTGTGTCAGTGTGTGTGTGTTTGTGTCAGTGTGTGTGTGTGTGTGTCAGTGTGTGTGTGTGTCAGTGTGCCTCAAATATTGGAAGAATTCACCCCCTGTGAATAGCCGGTTGAGGAGCCATCTGTTGAGGAAGTACTGAAGGCGATCCGGAGTCTGAGACCAGGAAAGGCAGCGGGCAGAGATGATCTCCCAAGCGAAATGCTGAGGGAGGGTGGAGTTTGTGCACAGACTGCCCTATATGACATCATAACAACAGTCTGGACCACTGGACGGGTCCCGCAGGATTGGAAGGATGCCCTGGTGGTCCCCCTTTTTAAGAAGGGGGACCGCACAGACTGTAACAACTACAGGGGCATCTCACTCCTCAGTGTGCCGGGAAAGGTCCTGGCAAGGATTATTCAATATCGCCTTGCCAGGCACGCTGAGGAGAGGCTTGCGGTGCCCCAATGCGGTTTCAGGAAAAGGCGGTCCTGCACAGATGCCATATTTTTCCGTCTGCTACAGCAGAGGTGTAGGGAATTCCAGCAAGACCTACATCTCTGCTTTATTGACCTGGTCAAGGCCTATGATACCATCAGTAGGCCTGGGCTTTGGGTTGTTCTTCGTGCTTTTGGAGTCCCTGACCCTCTGCTCACGATCATTAAGGACCTTCATGATGGTGAGCGGGCCCGGGTAAAACTACGTGGCCGGGAGTCAGAGCCATTCCCTGTACACCTTGGGGTGCGACAGGGATGTCCTCTGGCTCCCACATTATTTAACATCTATTTTGACCACGTTGTTCGTGAATCCTTCAATAGCTGTACCGGGGGAATCTCCATATGTTACAGATATAATGGGAGGCTGATCGATGCCCGGGTGTCCAGTCAAGGGATGGCTCCCTATTGCTCAACCATGTTATGTATGCCGATGATTTGGTAATAGCTGCTCAGTCAGAGGAGGAGTTGGAGACGCTGCTGCTGAGACTGGAGCGTGCCACTAAGAGGTGGGGCCTTACCATCAGCCCCACTAAAACTAAGCACCTGCCTGGGTATTTTGTACCATCGGACACTCCACCCCCACAACTCCCAATCGGTGATGGGGCAGTTGTGGGGAGAGTGGAGCGTTTCCCATGCCTGGGCAGTGTGCTCATGACCAGCTCTGGCTTAACAGCAGAAGTCTCACTCCGAATCAGTCGAGCGGCAATATCTTTTCATCGCTTGCATAACGCTGTGTGGAAGCTACCTGGTCTGTCGCTCCGGACTAAGCTTCAGGTCTTCTCGGCCACGGTCATTCCCTCCCTTCTCTACGCTTGCGAAACGTGGACCCCCCTAATGGAACATCTTCGCCGGTTAGAAACATTTAGGCTGGCCTGCCTACGATCCATCCTGGGTTTAACCTGGAGGCTGGATTGTGTGGGGAGCTCACAAATCCTTGAAAGATCTGGGCAGGGTCCCATCGGTGAGCTCCTCCGGCATGCAAGGCTGCGATGGCTGGGTCATGTAGCCCGCATACCCAGCCACCGCATGCCGAAACAGCTTTTGTTTGGCCGGATTGAGGGGGCTAAGCGGGCGCGGCACGGGCTAGAGAAGAGATGGAGTGACGTGGTACAGGAGGACGTGGAGCTGAGTGGACTTGCCGATGACTGGTACCAGCGGTGTCAAGATCGGCCTCTGTGGAGGAGGCTCGTGAAGGATGCTACTGGGCAGTTGGAGGCAGTCGCCCTCCAAGAACAACGGAGGGCGGAGGAGCGACGCTCACAACAACGAGCGGAGCGCCGGGTGGCTAAAGCACAGCAGATTGGCACAGTAGGGGGCACAGGTGGTGCATCAGCCAGTCATCTCAGTCAGTCGACCCGTGGCACCTGCTGGGTCTGCCCCGTGACCTCCTGCCAGCGGGCGTTCGACACTTCACGTGGCCTCAGGGTGCACATAGCCTGGCACAAGCGTCGTGGTGACGTCACCGCCACTTAGTGGCGAATGGCGGTTGTTGTTGTTGTGTGTGGGGGTGTCTGTGTGTATATGTGTGTGTGTGGGGGTGTGTCGGTGTGTGTGTGTATGTCTGTGTGTGTGTGTCTGTGTGATCAGTGTGGGTGTGGGTGGGGAGGTGTCTGTGTGCTGCTGCTACTCGCTACTAACAGCACTTGCCCCTACAGCCATGCTAGAGGCTACCTAGGGTAGCTTTGTCTGTGTCTGTGTAACTGCACTTGCCCCTACAGCCCTGCTAGAGGCTACCTGGTGAAGCTTTGTCTGTGTCTGTGTGACTGCACTTGCCCCTACAGCCCTGCTAGAGGCTACCTGGGGGAGCTTTGTCTGTGTGACTGCACTTGCCCCTACAGCCCTGCTAGAGGCTACCTGGAGAGCTTTGTCTGTGTCTGTGTGACTGCACTTGCCCCTACAGCCCTGCTAGAGGCTACCTGGGGGAGCTTTGTCTGTGTCTGTGTGACTGCACTTGCCCCTACAGCCCTGCTAGAGGCTACCTGGGGGAGCTTTGTCTGTGTCTGTGTAACTGCACTTGCCCCTATAGCCCTGCTAGAGGCTACCTGGGGGAGCTTTGTCTGTGTCTGTGTGACTGCACTTGCCCCTACAGCCCTGCTAGAGGCTACCTGGGGGAGCTTTGTCTGTGTGACTGCACTTGCCCCTACAGCCCCGCTAGAGGCTACCTGGGGGAGCTTTGTCTGTGTCTGTGTAACTGCACTTGCCCCTACAGCCCCGCTAGAGGCTACCTGGGGGAGCTTTGTCTGTGTCTGTGTGACCGCACTTGCCCCTACAGCCCTGCTAGAGGCTACCTGGGGGAGCTTTGTCTGTGTGACTGCACTTGCCCCTACAGCCCTGCTAGAGGCTACCTGGGGGAGCTTTGTCTGTGTGACTGCACTTGCCCCTACAGCCCCGCTAGAGGCTACCTGGGGGAGCTTTGTCGGTGTCTGTGTGACTGCACTTGCCCCTACAGCCCTGCTAGAGGCTACCTGGGGGAACTTTGTGTCTGTGTGACTGCACTTGCCCCTACAGCCCTGCTAGAGCCTACCTGAGGGAGCTTTGTCTGTGTCTGTGTAATGGGTGGGGTCAAGGGTCGTCGTGGGGTCACGTGGTGCGTGCCAAGAACCCCGTAGCCTCTGGGCGATCTGCGTCAACAAGTCGGAGAGTGGGTGGGGGGGTGGGTGAGTGGGGTAGTGGGTGGGTGAGCGGGTGAGTGGGTGGGTTAGTGAGTGGGTGGGTGGGTGAGTGAGTGAGTGGGTGGGTGAGTGGTTGGGTGGGTGGGTGAGTGGGTGGGTGAGTGAGTGGGTGGGTGGGTGAGTGAGTGAGTGGGTGGGTGGGTGAGTGGTTGGGTGGGTGGGTGAGTGGGTGGGTGAGTGAGTGGGTGGGTGGGTGAGTGAGTGGGTGAGTGAGTGGGTGAGTGAGTGGGTGGGTGGGTGAGTGAGTGGGTGAGTGGGTGAGTGAGTGAGTGGGTGAGTGGGTGGGTGGGTGAGTGGGTGGGTGGGTGGGTGAGTGAGTGAGTGGGTGAGTGGGTGGGTGGATGAGTGGGTGGGAGAGTGGGTGGGTGGGTGAGTGGGTGGGGGGGTGAGTGCGTGGGTGGGGGGGTGAGTGGGTGAGTGGGTGGGTGAGTGAGTGAGTGGTTGAGTGGGTGGGTGGGTGGGAGAGTGGGTGGGTGGGTAGGTGGGTGGGTGAGTGAGTGGGTGGGTGAGTGAGTGGGTGAGTGAGTGAGTGGGTAAGTGAGTGGGTGGGTAGGTGGGTGAGTGAGTGGGTGGGTGGGTGAGTGGTTGGGTGAGTGGGTGGGTGGGTGAGTGGGTGGGTGGGTGGGTGAGTGGGTGGGTGGGTGAGTGGGTGAGTGAGTGAGTGGGTGAGTGGGTGAGTGGGTGGGTGGGTGAGTGGGTGAGTGGGTGGGTGGGTGGGTGAGTGAGTGGGTGGGTGGGTGGGAGAGTGGGTGGGTGGGTGGGTGAGTGGGTGGGTGGGTGAGTGAGTGGGTGGGTGGGTGAGTGGGTGGGTGGGAGAGTGGGTGGGTGGGTGGGTGAGTGGGTGGGTGGGTGAGTGAGTGGGTGGGTGGGTGAGTGGGTGGGTGGGTAGGTGGGTGGGTGAGTGAGTGGGTGGGTGAGTGAGTGGGTGGGTGAGTGAGTGAGTGTGTGGGTGGGAGAGTGGGTGAGTGAGTGGGTGAGTGAGTGGGTGAGTGAGTGAGTGGGTAAGTGAGTGGGTGGGTGGGTGAGTGGGTGGGTGCGTGGGTGAGTGGTTGGGTGAGTGGGTGGGTGGGTGGGTGAGTGGGTGGGTGACTGAGTGGGTGGGTGGGTGAGTGGGTGGGTGGGTGAGTGGGTGAGTGGGTGAGTGGGTGAGTGGGTGGGTGAGTGAGTTGGTGGGTGGGTGAGTGGGTGAGTGAGTGAGTGAGTGGGTGGGTGGGTGAGTGGGTGAGTGGGTGGGTGAGTGCTTGAGTGGGTGGGTGGTTGGTGAGTGGGTGGGTGGGTGAGTGGGTGGGTGGGTGAGTTGGTGGGTGGGTGAGTGGGTGAGTGAGTGAGTGGGTGAGTGGGTGGGTGGGTGAGTGGGTGGGTGGGTGAGTTGGTGAGTGGGTGAGTGGGTGAGTGAGTGGGTGGGTGAGTGGGTGAGTGGGTGGGTGGGTGGGTGAGTGGGTGAGTGGGTGGGTGAGTGCTTGAGTGGGTGGGTGGTTGGTGAGTGGGTGGGTGGGTGAGTGGGTGGGTGGGTGAGTTGGTGGGTGGGTGAGTGGGTGAGTGAGTGAGTGGGTGAGTGGGTGGGTGGGTGAGTGGGTGGGTGGGTGAGTTGGTGGGTGGGTGAGTGGGTGAGTGAGTGGGTGGGTGAGTGGGTGAGTGGGTGGGTGGGTGAGTGAGTGGGTGGGTGAGTGGGTGGGTGAGTGGGTGGGTGAGTGCTTGAGTGGGTGGGTGGGTGGGTGAGTGGGTGGGTGGGTGGGTGAGTGGGTGAGTGGGTGGGTGGGTAGGTGAGTGGGTGGGTGGGTGAGTGGATGGGTGAGTGGGTGAGTGAGTGGGTGGGTGAGTGGGTGGTTGGGTGAGTGAGTTGGTGTGTGGGTGCGTGGGTGAGTAGGTGGGTGAGAGAGTGGGTGGGTGGGGTGATTTGGTGGGTGGGGTGAGTGGGTGGGTGGGTGAGTGGGTGGGTGAGTGGGTGGGTGCGTGGGTGAGTAGGTGGGTGAGAGAGTGGGTGGGGTGATTTGGTGGGTGGGGTGAGTGGGTGGGTGGGTGAGTGGGTGGGAGAGTGGGTGAGTGGGTGAGTGGGTGGGTGAATGGGTGGGTGAGTGGGTGGGTGGGTGAGTGGGTGGGTGAGTGGGTGGGTGAGTGGGTGGGTGGGTGAGTGGGTGGGAGAGTGGGTGAGTGGGTGAGTAGGTGGATGGGGTGGGTGAGTGGGTGGGTGAGTGGGTGGGTGAGTGGGTGGGTGGGTGAGTGAGCGGGTGATTGGGTGGGTGAGTGGGTGGGTGAGTGCGTGAGTTGGTGAGTGGGTGGGTGGGTGGGGTGGGTGAGTGAGTGAGTGGGTGAGTGGGGTGAGTGGGTGGGTGAGTGAGTGGGTGGGTGGGTGAGTGGGTGGGTGAGTGAGTGGGTGTGTGGGTGAGTGGGTGGGTTGGTGGGTGGGTGAGTGGGGTGGGTGGGTGAGTGGGTGGGTCAGTGAGTGGGTGGGGTGAGTGGGTGGGTGAGTGGGTGAGTGGGTGAGTGGATTAGATGGTGAGTGTGTTGGTAAGTGGGTGGGTGGGTGGATGGATGGGTGAGTGGGTGGGTAGGTGGGTGAGTCGGTGCGTGGGTGAGTGGGTGGGTGGGTGAGTGGGTGGGTGGGTGAGTTGTTGAGTGGGTGGGTGGGTGAGTGCGTGGGTGGGTGGGGTGGGTGGGTGAGTGTGTGGGTGACTGGGTGAGTGGGTGAGTGAGTGGGTGAGTTGGTGGGTGAGTGGCTGAGTGGGTGGGTGAGTGGGTGGGTGGGTGGGTGAGCGGGTGGGTGAGTGAGTGGGTGTGTGAGTGGGTGTGTGGGTGAGTGGGTGGGTTGGTGGGTGGGTGAGTGGGGTGGGTAGGTGAGTGGGTGAGTGGGTGGGTAGGTGGGTGAGTGGGTGGGTGGGTGAGTTGGTGAGTGAGTTGGTGAGTGGGTTGGTGGGTGGGGTGAGTGGGTGGGTAAGTGGGTGGGTGAGTGGGTGAGTGAGTGGGTGAGTTGGTGGGTGAGTGGCTGAGTGGGTGGGTTGGTGGGTGGGTGAGTGGGGTGGGTAGGTGAGTGGGTGAGTGGGTGGGTAGGTGGGTGAGTGGGTGGGTGGGTGAGTTGGTGAGTGAGTTGGTGAGTGGGTTGGTGGGTGGGGTGAGTGGGTGGGTAAGTGGGTGGGTGAGTGCGTGAGTTGGTGAGTGAGTTGGTGAGTGAGTGGGTGGGTGGGTGAGTGGGGTGGGTGGGTGGGGTGGGTGAGTTAGTGAGTGGGTGGGTGATTGGGTGGGAGAGTGAATGGGTGGGTGGCAGAGTGGGTGGGTGGGAAAGTGGGTTGGTGGATGAGTGGGTAGGAGAGTGGGTGGGTGGGTGGATGCGTGGGTGAGTGGGTGGGTAGGTGGGTGAGTGGGTGGGTGGGTGAATTGGTGATTGAGTTTGTGAGTGGGTGCGTGGGTGAGTGAGTGGGTGAGTGCATGGGTGTGTGGGTGGGTGGGTGGGTGAGTGGGTGGGTGAGTGGCTGAGTGGGTGGGTGAGTGGGTGGGTGGCTGCGTGGGTGGGTGGGTGTGGTGGGTGGGGTGGGTGGGGTGGGTGGGTGAGTGGATGGGTGGTTGAGTGGGTGGGTGAGTGGGTAAGTGAGTTGGTGAGTGGGTGGTTGGGTGAGTGGGTGTGTGTGTAAGTGTGTTTGTGTGTAAGTGTGTGTGTGTAAGTGTGTGTGTAAGTAAGTGTGTGTGTGTAAGTGTGTGTGGAGCGGTAGTGTAGTGGTTAGCGCTACGCTGCGCTATGAACCTGGCGACCCGGGTTCGATTCCCGCTCACGGCCAACACCAGTGACGATTATCTGAACCGGTCCCGGACCTCCCCTAGGTCGACTCAGCCTCAAATGAGTACCTGGTGCGGTGTGTAAACATCGCCACTAGGGAGACAAAGGCGGTCGGGCGTGGTGCTGGCCACCCACCCCCTCGTGTACCGTTCCGGCCTTCATAGGTGCTCGCTAACAGCACTTGCCCCTACAGTCTGTTAAGGCTATATGGGGGATCTTTATCTTTGTGTAAGTGTGTAAGTGTGTAAGTGTGTAAGTGTGTGTGTAAGTGTGTGTGTAAGTGTGTAAGTGTGTGTGTAAGTGTGTGTGTAAGTGTGTGTGTAAGTGTGTGTGTAAGTGTGTGTGTAAGTGTGTGTGTAAGTGTGTGTGTAAGTGTGTGTGTAAGTGTGTGTGTAAGTGTGTGTGTAAGTGTGTGTGTAAGTGTGTGTGTAAGTGTGTGTGTAAGTGTGTGTGTAAGTGTGTGTGTAAGTGTGTGTGTAAGTGTGTGTGTAAGTGTGTGTGTAAGTGTGTGTGTAAGTGTGTGTGTAAGTGTGTGTGTAAGTGTGTGTGTAAGTGTGTGTGTAAGTGTGTGTGTAAGTGTGTGTGTAAGTGTGTGTGTAAGTGTGTGTGTAAGTGTGTGTGTAAGTGTGTGTGTAAGTGTGTGTGTAAGTGTGTGTGTAAGTGTGTGTGTAAGTGTGTGTGTAAGTGTGTGTGTAAGTGTGTGTGTAAGTGTGTGTGTAAGTGTGTGTGTAAGTGTGTGTGTAAGTGTGTGTGTAAGTGTGTGTGTAAGTGTGTGTGTAAGTGTGTGTGTAAGTGTGTGTGTAAGTGTGTGTGTAAGTGTGTGTGTAAGTGTGTGTGTAAGTGTGTGTGTAAGTGTGTGTGTAAGTGTGTGTGTAAGTGTGTGTGTAAGTGTGTGTGTAAGTGTGTGTGTAAGTGTGTGTGTAAGTGTGTGTGTAAGTGTGTGTGTAAGTGTGTGTGTAAGTGTGTGTGTAAGTGTGTGTGTAAGTGTGTGTGTAAGTGTGTGTGTAAGTGTGTGTGTAAGTGTGTGTGTAAGTGTGTGTGTAAGTGTGTGTGTAAGTGTGTGTGTAAGTGTGTGTGTAAGTGTGTGTGTAAGTGTGTGTGTAAGTGTGTGTGTAAGTGTGTGTGTAAGTGTGTGTGTAAGTGTGTGTGTAAGTGTGTGTGTAAGTGTGTGTGTAAGTGTGTGTGTAAGTGTGTGTGTAAGTGTGTGTGTAAGTGTGTGTGTAAGTGTGTGTGTAAGTGTGTGTGTAAGTGTGTGTGTAAGTGTGTGTGTAAGTGTGTGTGTAAGTGTGTGTGTAAGTGTGTGTGTAAGTGTGTGTGTAAGTGTGTGTGTAAGTGTGTGTGTAAGTGTGTGTGTAAGTGTGTGTGTAAGTGTGTGTGTAAGTGTGTGTGTAAGTGTGTGTGTAAGTGTGTGTGTAAGTGTGTGTGTAAGTGTGTGTGTAAGTGTGTGTGTAAGTGTGTGTGTAAGTGTGTGTGTAAGTGTGTGTGTAAGTGTGTGTGTAAGTGTGTGTGTAAGTGTGTGTGTAAGTGTGTGTGTAAGTGTGTGTGTAAGTGTGTGTGTAAGTGTGTGTGTAAGTGTGTGTGTAAGTGTGTGTGTAAGTGTGTGTGTAAGTGTGTGTGTAAGTGTGTGTGTAAGTGTGTGTGTAAGTGTGTGTGTAAGTGTGTGTGTAAGTGTGTGTGTAAGTGTGTGTGTAAGTGTGTGTGTAAGTGTGTGTGTAAGTGTGTGTGTAAGTGTGTGTGTAAGTGTGTGTGTAAGTGTGTGTGTAAGTGTGTGTGTAAGTGTGTGTGTAAGTGTGTGTGTAAGTGTGTGTGTAAGTGTGTGTGTAAGTGTGTGTGTAAGTGTGTGTGTAAGTGTGTGTGTAAGTGTGTGTGTAAGTGTGTGTGTAAGTGTGTGTGTAAGTGTGTGGGTAAGTGTGTGTGTAAGTGTGTGTGTAAGTGTGTGTGTAAGTGTGTGTGTAAGTGTGTGTGTAAGTGTGTGTGTAAGTGTGTGTGTAAGTGTGTGTGTAAGTGTGTGTGTAAGTGTGTGTGTAAGTGTGTGTGTAAGTGTGTGTGTAAGTGTGTGTAAGTGTGTGTGTAAGTGTGTGTGTAAGTGTGTGTGTAAGTGTGTGTGTAAGTGTGTGTGTAAGTGTGTGTGTAAGTGTGTGTGTAAGTGTGTGTGTAAGTGTGTGTGTAAGTGTGTGTGTAAGTGTGTGTTTAAGTGTGTGTGTAAGTGTGTGTGTAAGTGTGTGTGTAAGTGTGTGTGTAAGTGTGTGTGTAAGTGTGTGTGTAAGTGTGTGTGTAAGTGTGTGTGTAAGTGTGTGTGTAAGTGTGTGTGTAAGTGTGTGTGTAAGTGTGTGTGTAAGTGTGTGTGTAAGTGTGTGTGTAAGTGTGTGTGTAAGTGTGTGTGTAAGTGTGTGTGTAAGTGTGTGTGTAAGTGTGTGTGTAAGTGTGTGTGTAAGTGTGTGTGTAAGTGTGTGTGTAAGTGTGTGTGTAAGTGTGTGTGTAAGTGTGTGTGTAAGTGTGTGTGTAAGTGTGTGTGTAAGTGTGTGTGTAAGTGTGTGTGTAAGTGTGTGTGTAAGTGTGTGTGTAAGTGTGTGTGTAAGTGTGTGTGTAAGTGTGTGTGTAAGTGTGTGTGTAAGTGTGTGTGTAAGTGTGTGTGTAAGTGTGTGTGTAAGTGTGTGTGTAAGTGTGTGTGTAAGTGTGTGTGTAAGTGTGTGTGTAAGTGTGTGTGTAAGTGTGTGTGTAAGTGTGTGTGTAAGTGTGTGTGTAAGTGTGTGTGTAAGTGTGTGTGTAAGTGTGTGTGTAAGTGTGTGTGTAAGTGTGTGTGTAAGTGTGTGTGTAAGTGTGTGTGTAAGTGTGTGTGTAAGTGTGTGTGTAAGTGTGTGTGTAAGTGTGTGTGTAAGTGTGTGTGTAAGTGTGTGTGTAAGTGTGTGTGTAAGTGTGTGTGTAAGTGTGTGTGTAAGTGTGTGTGTAAGTGTGTGTGTAAGTGTGTGTGTAAGTGTGTGTGTAAGTGTGTGTGTAAGTGTGTGTGTAAGTGTGTGTGTAAGTGTGTGTGTAAGTGTGTGTGTAAGTGTGTGTGTAAGTGTGTGTGTAAGTGTGTGTGTAAGTGTGTGTGTAAGTGTGTGTGTAAGTGTGTGTGTAAGTGTGTGTGTAAGTGTGTGTGTAAGTGTGTGTGTAAGTGTGTGTGTAAGTGTGTGTGTAAGTGTGTGTGTAAGTGTGTGTGTAAGTGTGTGTGTAAGTGTGTGTGTAAGTGTGTGTGTAAGTGTGTGTGTAAGTGTGTGTGTAAGTGTGTGTGTAAGTGTGTGTGTAAGTGTGTGTGTAAGTGTGTGTGTAAGTGTGTGTGTAAGTGTGTGTGTAAGTGTGTGTGTAAGTGTGTGTGTAAGTGTGTGTGTAAGTGTGTGTGTAAGTGTGTGTGTAAGTGTGTGTGTAAGTGTGTGTGTAAGTGTGTGTGTAAGTGTGTGTGTAAGTGTGTGTGTAAGTGTGTGTGTAAGTGTGTGTGTAAGTGTGTGTGTAAGTGTGTGTGTAAGTGTGTGTGTAAGTGTGTGTGTAAGTGTGTGTGTAAGTGTGTGTGTAAGTGTGTGTGTAAGTGTGTGTGTAAGTGTGTGTGTAAGTGTGTGTGTAAGTGTGTGTGTAAGTGTGTGTGTAAGTGTGTGTGTAAGTGTGTGTGTAAGTGTGTGTGTAAGTGTGTGTGTAAGTGTGTGTGTAAGTGTGTGTGTAAGTGTGTGTGTAAGTGTGTGTGTAAGTGTGTGTGTAAGTGTGTGTGTAAGTGTGTGTGTAAGTGTGTGTGTAAGTGTGTGTGTAAGTGTGTGTGTAAGTGTGTGTGTAAGTGTGTGTGTAAGTGTGTGTGTAAGTGTGTGTGTAAGTGTGTGTGTAAGTGTGTGTGTAAGTGTGTGTGTAAGTGTGTGTGTAAGTGTGTGTGTAAGTGTGTGTGTAAGTGTGTGTGTAAGTGTGTGTGTAAGTGTGTGTGTAAGTGTGTGTGTAAGTGTGTGTGTAAGTGTGTAAGTAAGTGTGTGTGTAAGTGTGTAAGTGTGTGTGTGTAAGTGTGTGTGTGTAAGTGTGTGTGTAAGTGTGTGTGTAAGTGTGTGTGTAAGTGTGTAAGTGTGTGTGTAAGTGTGTGTGTAAGTGTGTAAGTGTGTGTGTAAGTGTGTGTGTAAGTGTGTGTGTAAGTGTGTAAGTGTGTGTGTAAGTGTGTGTGTGTAAGTGTGTGTGTGTAAGTGTGTAAGTGTGTGTGTGTAAGTGTGTAAGTGTGTGTGTGTAAGTGTGTAAGTGTGTAAGTGTGTAAGTGTGTGTGTGTAAGTGTGTGTGTGTAAGTGTGTGTGTGTAAGTGTGTAAGTGTGTGTGTGTGTAAGTGTGTAAGTGTGTGTGTAAGTGTGTGTAAGTGTGTGTGTAAGTGTGTGTAAGTGTGTAAGTGTGTGTGTGTAAGTGTGTGTAAGCGTGTAAGTCTAAGTGTGTAAGTGTGTTTGTGTGTAAGTGTGTGTGTGTATAAGTGTGTGTGTAAGTGTGTGTAAGTGTGTAAGTGTGTGTGTAAGTGTGTGTGTGTGTGTGTAAGTGTGTGTGTGTAAGTGTGTGTGTGTGTGTAAGTGTGTGTGTAAGTGTGTGTGTAAGTGTGTAAGTGTGTGTTTAAGTAAGTGTGTGTAAGTGTGTAAGTGTGTGTAAGTGTGTGTGTAAGTGTGTAAGTGTGTGTTTATGTGTGTGTGTAAGTGTGTAAGTGTGTGTTTGTGTGTAAGTGTGTAAGTGTAAGTGTGTGTGTGTAAGTGTGTAGGTGTGTGTGTAAGTGTGTGTAAGTGTGTGTGTGTAAGTGTGTAAGTGTTTAAGTGTGTGTGTGTAAGTGTGTGTGTAAGTGTGTAAGTGTAAGTGTGTGTGTGTAAGTGTGTGTAAGTGTGTGTGTGTCTGTCTGTGTGTGTCTGTGTGTGTCTGTGTGTGTGTCTGTGTGTGTCTGTCTGTGTGTGTCTGTGTCTGTCTGTGTGTGTGTAAGTGTGTGTAAGTGTGTGTGTGTAAGTGTGTAAGTGTAAGTGTGTGTGTAAGTGTGTGTGTGTAAGTGTGTGTGTAAGTGTGTAAGTGTGTGTGTAAGTGTGTGTGTAAGTTTGTGTGTAAGTGTGTGTAAGTCTAAGTGTGTAAGTGTGTGTGTAAGTGTGTGTGTAAGTGTGTAAGTGTGTGTGTAAGTGTGTGTGTAAGTGTGTGTGTAAGTGTGTAAGTGTGTGTGTAAGTGTGTAAGTGTGTGTGTAAGTGTGTGTGTAAGTTTGTGTGTAAGTGTGTGTAAGTGTGTAAGTCTAAGTGTGTAAGTGTGTGTGTAAGTGTGTGTGTAAGTGTGTGTGTAAGTGTAAGTGTGTAAGTGTGTGTGTAAGTGTGTGTGTAAGTGTGTGTGTAAGTGTGTAAGTGTGTGTGTAAGTGTGTGTGTAAGTGTGTAAGTGTGTGTGTAAGTTTGTGTGTAAGTGTGTGTAAGTGTGTAAGTCTAAGTGTGTAAGTGTGTGTGTGTAAGTGTGTGTGTGTAAGTGTGTGTGTAAGTGTGTGTAAGTTACCAGTCAACATGTTTGTTACGAGCAGCACGCGTGGAGTAATGGCCTGGTGCGAGGTGTGGAATTGCGTTTCACTATGTGTGTGTGTCTCTGTGTGTGTGTCTGTGTGTGTGTGTCTGTGTGTGTGTCACTGTGTGTGTGTGTCTCTGTGTGTGTGTCTGTGTGTGTGTGTCTCTGTGTGTGTGTCTGTGTGTGTGTGTCTGTGTGTGTGTCACTGTGTGTGTGTGTCTCTGTGTGTGTGTCTGTGTGTGTGTGTCTGTGTGTGTGTCACTGTGTGTGTGTCTGTGTGTGTGTGTCTGTGTGTGTGTCTGTGTGTGTCTGTGTGTGTGTCTCTGTGTGTGTGTCTGTGTGTGTGTGTCTGTGTGTGTGTCACTGTGTGTGTGTCTGTGTGTGTGTGTCTGTGTGTGTGTCTGTGTGTGTGTGTCTCTGTGTGTGTGTCTGTGTGTGTGTGTCTGTGTGTGTGTCACTGTGTGTGTGTGTCTCTGTGTGTGTGTCTGTGTGTGTGTGTCTGTGTGTGTGTCACTGTGTGTGTGTCTGTGTGTGTGTGTCTGTGTGTGTGTCTGTGTGTGTCTGTGTGTGTGTCTCTGTGTGTGTGTCTGTGTGTGTGTGTCTGTGTGTGTGTCACTGTGTGTGTGTCTGTGTGTGTGTGTCTGTGTGTGTGTGTCTGTGTGTGTCTGTGTGTGTGTCACTGTGTGTGTGTCTGTGTGTGTGTGTCTGTGTGTGTGTCTGTGTGTGTCTGTGTGTGTGTCTCTGTGTGTGTGTGTCTGTGTGTGTGTGTCTGTGTGTGTGTCACTGTGTGTGTGTCTGTGTGTGTGTGTCTGTGTGTGTGTCTGTGTGTGTGTCTCTGTGTGTGTGTGTCTGTGTGTGTGTCACTGTGTGTGTGTCTGTGTGTGTGTCTGTGTGTGTGTGTCTGTGTGTGTGTGTCTGTGTGTGTGTCTCTGTGTGTGTGTGTCTGTGTGTGTGTGTCTGTGTGTGTGTCACTGTGTGTGTGTCTGTGTGTGTGTGTCTGTGTGTGTGTCTGTGTGTGTGTCTGTGTGTGTGTCTGTGTGTGTCTCTGTGTGTGTGTGTCTGTGTGTGTGTCACTGTGTGTGTGTCTGTGTGTGTGTGTCTGTGTGTGTGTGTCTGTGTGTGTGTCTGTGTGTGTGTCTGTGTGTGTGTCTCTGTGTGTGTGTCTGTGTGTGTGTCTCTGTGTGTGTGTGTCTGTGTCTCTGTGTGTGTGTGTCTGTGTGTGTGTCTCTGTGTGTGTGTGTCTGTGTGTGTGTCTCTGTGTGTGTGTCTCTGTGTGTGTGTGTCACTCTGTGTGTGTGTCACTCTGTGTGTGTGTCACTGTGTGTGTGTGTCTCTGTGTGTGTGTCACTGTGTGTGTGTCACTGTGTGTGTGTCTGTGTGTGTCTCTGTGTGTGTCTGTGTGTGTGTGTGTCACTCTGTGTGTGTGTCACTGTGTGTCTCTGTGTGTGTGTCTCTGTGTGTGTGTCACTGTGTGTGTGTCACTGTGTGTGTATCTGTGTGTGTGTCTCTGTGTGTGTCTCTGTGTGTGTGTCTGTGTGTGTGTGTGTCACTGTGTGTGTGTCTCTGTGAATGTGTCTGTGTGTGTGTGTCTCTGTGTGTGTGTCTCTGTGTGTGTGTGTCTCTGTGTGTGTGTGTCACTCTGTGTGTGGTGTGTGTGTGTGTCTCTGTGTGTGTCTCTGTGTGTGTGTCTGTGTGTGTGTGTGTCACTGTGTGTCTCTGTGTGTCTCTGTGTGTGTGTGTCTGTGTGTGTGTCACTGTGTGTGTGTGTCTCTGTGTGTGTGTGTCTGTGTGTGTGTCTGTGTGTGTGTCTGTGTGTGTCACTCTGCGTGTGTGTCACTGTGTGTGTGTCTGTCACTGTGTGTCTCTGTGTGTGTCTCTGTGTGTGTGTGTCTGTGTGTGTGTCACTATGTGTGTGTGTCTCTGTGTGTGTGTGTCTGTGTGTGTGTCTGTCTGTGTGTGTGTGTCTGTGTGTGTGTGTGTCTGTGTGTGTCTCTGTGTGTGTCTGTATGTGTGTCTGTGTTTGTGTCTGTGTGTGTGTCTCTGTGTGTGTGTCTGTGTGTGTGTCACTGTGTGTGTGTGTGTCTGTGTGTGTCACTCTGTGTGTGTCTCTGTGTCTCTGTGTGTGTCTCTGTGTGTGTGTGTCTGTGTGTGTGTGTGTCACTGTGTGTGTGTCTCTGTGAATGTGTCTGTGTGTGTGTGTCTCTGTGTGTGTGTCTCTGTGTGTGTGTGTCTCTGTGTGTGTGTGTGTCACTCTGTGTGTGGTGTGTGTGTGTGTGTCTCTGTGTGTGTCTCTGTGTGTGTGTCTGTGTGTGTGTGTGTCACTGTGTGTCTCTGTGTGTCTCTGTGTGTGTGTGTCTGTGTGTGTGTCACTGTGTGTGTGTGTCTGTGTGTGTGTGTCTGTGTGTGTGTCTGTGTGTGTGTCTGTGTGTGTCACTCTGTGTGTGTGTCTGTGTGTGTCACTCTGCGTGTGTGTCACTGTGTGTGTGTCTGTCACTGTGTGTCCCTGTGTGTGTGTCTCTGTGTGTGTGTCTCTGTGTGTGTCTCTGTGTGTGTGTGTGTCTGTGTGTGTGTCACTATGTGTGTGTGTCTCTGTGTGTGTGTGTCTGTGTGTGTGTCTGTCTGTGTGTGTGTGTCTGTGTGTGTGTGTGTCTGTGTGTGTCTCTGTGTGTGTCTGTATGTGTGTCTGTGTGTGTGTGTCTGTGTGTGTGTCTCTGTGTGTGTGTGTCTGTGTGTGTCACTGTGTGTGTGTGTGTCACTGTGTGTGTGTGTGTGTCACTGTGTGTGTGTGTCTCTGTGTGTGGTTCTCTGTGTGTGTGTCACTGTGTGTGTGTCACTGTGTGTGTGTGTCTGTGTCTCTGTGTGTGTCTCTGTGTATGTCACTGTGTGTGTGTCACTGTGTGTGTGTCACTGTGTGTGTGTCACTGTGTGTCTCTATGTGTGCCACTGTGTGTGTGTGTCACTGTGTGTGTCACTGTGTGTCACTGTGTGTGTCACTGTGTGTCTCTGTGTGTGCCACTGTGTGTGTGTATCACTGTGTGTGTGTCTCTGTGTGTGTCTGTGTGTGTGTGTCTCTGTGTGTGTGTGTCATTTTCCCTCCTGGGGGAGGGAAAATCCCACAGCCAGGAAAACATCGTGGCACAAAGTGAGGATGACCCTGCTGAGGCTGCGGTGCCTCAAATATTGGATGAAGTCACCCCCTGTGAGTGGCTGGCTGAGGTGCCATCTGCTGAGGAAGTATTGAAGGCGATCCGGAGTCTGAGACCAGGAAAGGCAGCGGGCAGAGATGATCTCCCAAGCGAAATGCTGAGGGAGGGTGGCGTTTGTGCACAGACTGCCCTATATGACATCATAACAACAGTCTGGACCACTGGACGGGTTCCGCAGGATTGGAAGGATGCCCTGGTGGTCCCCCTCTTTAAGAAGGGGGACCGCACAGACTGTAACAACTACAGGGGCATCTCACTCCTCAGTGTGCCGGGAAAGGTCCTGGCAAGGATTATTCAACATCACCTTGCCAGGCACGCTGAGGAGAGGCTTGCGGAGCCCCAATGTGGTTTCAGGAAAGGGCGGTCCTGCACAGATGCCATATTTTTCTGTCCGTCTGCTACAGCAGACGTAGGCAATTTCAGCAAGACCTACATCTCTGCATTATTGACCTGGTCAAGGCCTATGATACCATCAGTAGGCCTGGGCTCTGGGTCGTTCTTCGTGCTTTTGGAGTCCCTGACCCTCTACTCACGATCATTAAGGACCTTGATAATGGTAAGCGGGCCCGGGTAAAACTACGTGGCCGGGAGTCAGAGCCATTCCCTGTACACCTTGGGGTGCGACAGGGATGTCCTCTGGCTCTCACATTATTTAACATCTATTTTGACCACGTTGTTCGTGAATCCTTCAATAGCTGTACCGGTGGAATCTCCATATGTTACAGATATAATGGGAGGCTGATCGATGCCCGGGTGTCCAGTCAAGGGATGGCTCCCTATTGCTCAACCACGTTATGTATGCCGATGATTTTGTAATAGCTGCTCATTCAGAGGAGGAGTTGGAGACGCTGCTGCTGAGACTGGAGCGTGCCACTAAGAGGTGGGGCCTTACCATCAGCCCCACCAAAACTAAGCACCTGCCTGGGTATTTTGTACCATCGGACACTCCACCCCCACAACTTCCATTCGGTGATGGGGCAGTTGTGGAGAGAGTGGAGAGTTTCCCATACCTGGGCAGTGTGCTCATGACCGTCTCCAGTTTAACAGCAGAGGTCTCACTCCGAATCAGTCGAGCGGCAATATCTTTTCATCGGTTGCGTAACGCTGTGTGGAAGCTACCTGGTCTGTCGCTCCGCGCTAAGCTTCAGGTCTTCTCGGCCACGGTCATTCCCTCCCTTCTCTACGCTTGCGAAACGTGGACCCCCCTAATGGAACATCTTCGCCGGTTAGAAACATTTAGGCTGGCCTGCCTACGATCCATCCTGGGTTTAACCAGACTGGATTGTGTGAGGAGCTCACAAATCCTTGAAAGGTCTGGGCAGGGTCCCATCGGTGAGCTCCTCCGGCAGGCAAGGCTGCGATGGCTGGGTCATGTAGCCCGCATGCCCAGCCACCGCATGCCGAAACAGCTTTTGTTCGGCCGGATCGAGGGGGCTAAGCGGGCGCGGCACGGGCTAGAGAAGAGATGGAGTGATGTGGTACAGGAGGACGTGGAGCTGAGTGGACTTGCCGATGACTGGTACCAGCGGTGTCAAGATCGACCTCTGTGGAGGAGGCTCGTGAAGGATGCTACTGGGCAGTTGGAGGCAATCGCCCTCCAACAACAACGGAGGGCGGAGGAGTGACGCTCACAACAACGAGCGGAGCGCCGGGTGGCTAAAGCACAGCAGGTTGGCACAGTAGGGGGCACAGGTGGTGCATCAGCCAGTCATCTCAGTCAGTCGACCCGTGGCACCTGGGTCTGCCCCGTGACCTCCTGCCAGTGGGCGTTCGACACTTCACGTGGCCTCAAGGTGCACATAGCCTGGCACAAGCGTCGTGGTGACGTCACCGCCACTTAGTGGCGAATGGCGGTTGTTGTTGTTGTTGTGTGTATGTCTGTGTGTCAGTGTGTGTGTGTGACTGTGTGTGTGTGTGTCTGTGTGATCAGTGTGGGTGTGGGTGGGGAGGTGTCTGTGTGCTGCTGCTACTCGCTATTAACAGCACTTGCCCCTACAGCCATGCTAGAGGCTACCTGGGGGAGCTTTGTCTGGGTCTGTGAGACTGCACTTGCCCCTACAGCCCTGCTAGAGGCTACCTGGGGGAGCTTTGTCTGTGTCTGTGTAACTGCACTTGCCCCTACAGCCCTGCTAGAGGCTACCTGGGGGAGCTTTGTCTGTGTCTGTGTGATGGGTGGGGTCAAGGGTCGTCGTGGGGTCACGTGGTGCGTGCCAAGAACCCCGTAGCCTCTGGGCGATCTGCGTCAACAAGTCAGAGAGTGGGTGGGGGGGTGGGTGAGTGAGTGGGTGGGTGAGTGGTTGGGTGGTTGGGTGGTTGGGTGAGTGGGGTAGTGGGTGGGTGAGCGGGTGAGTGGGTGGGTGAGTGAGTGAGTGGGTGGGTGGTTGGGTGAGTGGGGTAGTGGGTGGGTGAGCGGGTGAGTGGGTGGGTTAGTGAGTGAGTGGGTGGGTGAGTGGGTGAGTGAGTGAGTGGGTGAGTGAGTGAGTGAGTGGGTGGGTGAGTGGTTGGGTGGGTGGGTGAGTGGGTGGGTGAGTGAGTGAGTGGGTGAGTGAGTGAGTGGGTGGGTGAGTGGTTGGGTGGGTGGGTGAGTGGGTGGGTGAGTGAGTGGGTGGGTGGGTGAGTGAGTGGTTGGGTGGGTGGGTGAGTGGGTGGGTGAGTGAGTGGGTGGGTGAGTGAGTGGGTGAGTGGGTGGGTGAGTGAGTGGGTGGGTGGGTGAGTGGGTGGGTGGATGAGTGGGTGGGAGAGTGAGTGGTTGGGTGAGTGGGTGGGGGGGTGAGTGAGTGGGTGGGGGGGTGAGTGGGTGAGTGGGTGGGTGAGTGAGTGAGTGGGTGGGTGGGTGGGTGGTTGGGTGGGTGGGTGGGTGAGTGAGTGAGTGGGTGGGTGGTTGGGTGAGTGGGGTAGTGGGTGGGTGAGCGGGTGAGTGGGTGGGTTAGTGAGTGAGTGGGTGGGTGAGTGGGTGAGTGAGTGAGTGGGTGAGTGAGTGAGTGGGTGGGTGAGTGGTTGGGTGGGTGGGTGAGTGGGTGGGTGAGTGAGTGGGTGGGTGGGTGAGTGAGTGGGTGAGTGGGTGGGTGAGTGAGTGGGTGGGTGGGTGAGTGAGTGGGTGGGTGGGTGAGTGGGTGGGTGGATGAGTGGGTGGGAGAGTGGGTGGTTGGGTGAGTGGGTGGGGGGGTGAGTGAGTGGGTGGGGGGGTGAGTGGGTGAGTGGGTGGGTGAGTGAGTGAGTGGGTGGGTGGGTGGTTGGGTGGGTGGGTGGGTGAGTGAGTGAGTGGGTGGGTGGTTGGGTGAGTGGGGTAGTGGGTGGGTGAGCGAGTGAGTGGGTGGGTTAGTGAGTGAGTGGGTGGGTGAGTGGGTGAGTGAGTGAGTGGGTGAGTGAGTGAGTGGGTGGGTGAGTGGTTGGGTGGGTGGGTGAGTGGGTGGGTGAGTGAGTGGGTGGGTGGGTGAGTGAGTGGGTGAGTGGGTGGGTGGGTGAGTGGGTGGGTGGGTGAGTGAGTGGGTGGGTGGGTGGGTGAGTGAGTGAGTGGGTGGGTGAGTGGGTAGGTGGATGAGTGGGTGGGAGAGTGGGTGGGTGGGTGAGTGGGTGGGATAGTGGGTGGGTGAGTGGGTGGGATAGTGGATAGGTGAGTGGGTGGGGTGAGTGGGTTTGTGAATGGGTGAGTGGGTGGGAGAGTGGGTGGGTGGGTGGGAGAGTGGGTGGGTGGATGAGTGGGTGGGAGAGTGGGTGGGTGGGTGAGTGGGATAGTGGGTGGGTGGGTGAGTGGGTGGGTTAGTGGGTGGAAGGGGTGAGTGGGTGGGTCAGTGAGTGGGTGGGGTGAGTGGGTGGGTGAGTGGGTGGGTTGAATGAGTGGGTGGGTGGATGGATTGGTGGGTGAGTGGGTTGGTGGGTGGGGTGAGTGGGTGGGTGAGTGGGTGGGTGGGTGAGTGGGTGGGTGAGTGGGTGGGTGAGTGGGTGGGTGAGTGTTTGGGTGGAATGAGTGGGAGGGTGAGTGGGTGGATGGGTGAGTTGGTGAGTGAGTTGGTGAGTGGGTTGGTGGGTGGCTGAGTGAGTGGGTGGGTGGGTGGGGTGGGTGGGTGTGTGAGTGGGTGAGTGGGTGGGTGGGTGAGTGAGTGGGTGGGTGAGTGGGTGGGTGGGTGAGTGGGTGAGTGAGTGGGTGGGTGAGTGGGTGGGTGGGTGGATGGATGGGTGAGTGGGTGGGTAGGTGGGTGCGTGGGTGAGTGGGTGAGTTGGTGAGTGAGTTGGTGAGTGGGTAGGTGAGTGAGTGGGTGGGTGGGTGAGTGGGTGGGTGAGTGAGTGGGTGTGTGGGTGAGTGGGTGGGTGGGTGAGTGGGTGAGTGGGTGGGGTGGGTGAGTGGGTGGGTGGATGAGTGGGTGGGTGGGTGAGTGGGTGGGTGGATGAGTGGGTGGGTGGGTGAGTGGGTGAGTGGGTGAGTGGGTGGGTGGGTGAGTGCGTGGGTGGGTGGGTGGGGTGGGTGGGTGAGTGTGTGGGTGACTGGGTGAGTGGGTGAGTGGGTGGGTTGGTGGGTGAGTTGGTGGGTGAGTGGCTGAGTGGGTGGGTGAGTGGGTGGGTGGGTGGGTGAGCGGGTGGGTGAGTGGATGGGTGGGTGAGTGTCTGGGTGGGTGGGTGAGTGGGTGGGTGGGTAAGTGAGTTGGTGAGTGGGTGGGTGGGTGAGTGGTTGAGTGGGTGGGTGAGTGGGTGGGTGGGTGGGTGAGTGGGTGGGTGAGTGGGTTGGTGGGTGATTGAGTTGGTGAGTGGGTGGGTGAGTGGGTGGGTGAGTGGGTGGGTGGGTGAGTGAGTTGGTGAGTGGGTAGGTGGGTGCGTGGGTGGGTGGAATGAGTGGGTGGGTGAGTGGGTGGGTGGGTGAGTGAGTTGGTGTGTGGGTGGGTGAGTGGGTGGGTAGGTGGGTGAGTGGTTGGTGGGTGAGTTGGTGAGTGATTTGGTGAGTGGGTTGGTGGGTGGGGTGAGTGGGTGGGTGGGTGTGTGGGTGGGTGAGTGAGTGCGTGGGCGGGTGAGTGGGTGGGTGAGTGGGTGGGTGAGTGTTTGGGTGGAATGAGTGGGAGGGTGAGTGGGTGGGTGGGTGGATGGGTGAGTTGGTGAGTGAGTTGGTGAGTGGGTGGGTGAGTTGGGTGGGTGAGTGGGTGGGTGGGTGAGTGTGTGGGTGAGTGGGTGAGTGGGTGAGTGGGTGGGTGGGTGAGTGGGTGGGTGGGGTGGGTGGGTGGGTGGGTGGATGAGTAGGTGGGTGGGTGAGTGGGTGGGTGGGTGAGTGGGTGAGTGGGTGGATGGGTGAGTGCGTGGGTGGGTTGGGTGTGTGGGTGTGTGTGTGGGTGAGTGGGTGAGTGGGTGAGTGAGTGGGTGGGTGGGTGAGTGTGTGGGTGGGTGGGTGAGTGGGTGGGTGGGTGATTGGGTGGGTGGGTGTGTGCGTGGGTGGGTGGAATGAGTGGGTGGGTAGGTGGGTGAGTGGGTGGGTGGGTGAGTTGGTGAGTGAGTTGGTGAGTGGGTTGGTGTGTGGGGTGAGTGGGTGGGTGTGTGGGTGGGTGAGTGAGTGCGTGGGCGGGTGAGTGGGTGGGTGAGTGGGTGGGTGAGTGTTTGGGTGGAATGAGTGGGAGGGTGAGTGGGTGGGTGGGTGGATGGGTGAGTTGGTGAGTGAGTTGGTGAGTGGGTGGGTGGGTGGGGTGGGTGTGTGGGTGGGTGGGTGAGTGTGTGGGTGAGTGGGTGAGTGGGTGAGTGGGTGGGTGGGTGAGTGGGTGGGTGGGGTGGGTGAGTGGGTGGGTGGATGAGTAGGTGGGTGGGTGAGTGGGTGGGTGGGTGAGTGGGTGAGTGGGTGGATGGGTGAGTGCGTGGGTGGGTTGGGTGGGTGGGTGAGTGTGTGGGTGACTGGGTGAGTGGGTGAGTGAGTGGGTGGGTGGGTGAGTGTGTGGGTGGGTGGGTGAGTGGGTGGGTGGGTGAGTGGGTGGGTGGGTGTGTGCGTGGGTGGGTGGAATGAGTGGGTGGGTAGGTGGGTGAGTGGGTGGGTGGGTGAGTTGGTGAGTGAGTTGGTGAGTGGGTTGGTGTGTGGGGTGAGTGGGTGGGTGAGTGGGTGGGTGAGTGCGTGACTTGGTGAGTGAGTTGGTGAGTGAGTGGGTGGGTGGGTGAGTGGGGTGGGTGGGGTGGGTGGGAGAGTGGGTGGGTGGGTGAGTGGGTGAGTGGGTGGGTGAGTTGGTGGGTCAGTGGCTGAGTGGGTGGGTGAGTGGGTGGGTGCGTGGGTGGGTGAGCGGGTGGATGAGTGGATGGGTGGGTGGGTTGGTGGGTAAGTGAGTTGCTGAGTGGGTGGGTGGGTGAGTGGTTGAGTGGGTGGGTGAGTGGGTGGGTGGGGTGGGTGGGTGATTGGGTGGGTGGGTCGGTGAGTGGGTGGGTGAGTGAGTGGGTGGGTGGGTGGGTGCGTGGGTAGGTGGAATGAGTGGGTGGGTGAGTGGGTGGGTGGGTGAGTGAGTTGGTGTGTGGGTGGGTGAGTGGGTGGGTAGGTGGGTGAGTTGGTGAGTGATTTGGTGAGTGGGTTGGTGGGTGGGGTGAGTGGGTGGGTGGTTGAGTGGTTGGGTGGGTGAGTGGGTGGGTGGGTGAGTGATGAAGGGGTGGGTGAGTGGGTGGGTGAGTGGGTGGGTGGGTGCGTGGGTGGGTGGAATGAGTGGGTGGGTGAGTGGGTGGGTGGGTGAGTGAGTTGGTGTGTGGGTGGGCGAGTGGGTTGGTGAGTGAGTTGGTGAGTGAGTGGGTGGGTGAGTTAGTGAGTAGGTGGGTGATTGGCTGGGTGGGTGGGTGAGTGGGTGAGTGGGTGAGTGAGTGGGTGGAAGGGGTGAGGGGGTGGGTGGGTGAGTGGGTGGGGTGGGTGGGTGAGTGGGTGGGTGGAATGAGTGGGTGGGTGAGTGGGTGGGTGGGTGGATGCGTGGGTGAGTGGGTGGGTAGCTGGGTGAGTGGGTGGGTGGGTGAGTGGGTGGGTGCATGGGTGAGTGGGTGGGTGAGTGCATGGGTGTGTGGGTGAGTGGGTGAGTGGGTGAGTGAGTGGGTGGGTGAGTGGCTGAGTGGGTGGGTGAGTGGGTGGGTGGCTGCGTGGGTGGGTGGGTGTGGTGGGTGGGGTGGGTAAGTGAGTTGGTGAGTGGGTGGTTGGGTGAGTGGGTGTGTGTGTAAGTGTGTTTGTGTGTAAGTGTGTGTGTGTAAGTGTGTGTTTAAGTAAGTGTGTAAGTGT